>JAZKJV010002254.1:0-48470 GCA_037367405.1 Ottelia alismoides | reverse complement strand
TAAACCAACGGAGTGAAACCGAAAAGCAAAACCAACGGCAAAAAAACAGGTGGCGACAACAGGGGGTTAGTGGAGTCATCGTCAATGAGGGACCAAAAGCGTTCGGCTGCGAGGTTTGCGGCGGCGGCGGGTGCATCAGGGAGGGTAGCAGTCGTGCGGGCCCACAGGACACGGCGTCCGAACTCGATGGCTGCAACAGCCGCCAGGGCAATGCTAATCCAGCGATCACGGCCGGGCCGGTATCCGGGGGCGGGGTCAGGAGCCACAATTGCTCGCGGGTGACGGCCGTGACGGGGCCCCGGGGAGGCGTGCATCCGTCAGCTGGGCCAGGACAGCCTGGGCGACGGTGCAGTCCCAGAAGGTATGGCAGCGGCCGCGAGAGGATGGCGTTGCAGCTCCACAGGGGCAGGTCCACGAGCGGAAGCAGGCGCCAGGGAAGGCGTTGCTGGCGAGGCGCCAGAGCGGTTCCTTGACGCGATTGTCAATGCGGGCACGCCACACCGTAGTTAGGGGCTAAGTGAGGAGGACAGGGCGAACAAGGAGAAAGAGAAGCGGAAAAAGGGCGACAAGAAGAAGAAGAAGAAGGAGAAGCGCAAGAAGGCGGACAAGGCGAAGACCGACGGTCTGCGGGCCCCCTTTGTGGCGCCGCGGCGTCAGTAAGCGCGCCGCGCGTGTGTCATGACAGACTGTACGACAAGACACTGGAATTTGACTTCATGATGAAGGGAATTGATTGTAATTGCCCGCTATTGTGCGTTTGAATGTGGGACGCTCCGTCCTCGCACACAGCCGATTGCTTTAAAGGCGTTGAGCAGATGTCGTCTATCGTAGTACGCCATGTTTCTTGCACGTGCTGTGCCTTGGGCGGCAGGCTCGCAGTTGCTTATTAGGCCACGAAGTGTGACAACGTCATCGGCAACATGCCAGGCCAAAGACTATGGCTGAAGGCCTCCATAAGCGATGCTAGAGACACATATGACCATATAGCATCAAGAACAACCGGCCGGCAGCGCTGCAGAGCGTGCTGGAGGGCTGTAAAAGGCTGGGCTGCTCGATGGCTCTGGTGCCTTTCTGGTGCCTTTCTGGTGCATTCTGGGAGACACCAGGTAGTCCAGGCGCTGGTGCCCTTCTGGTGCACCAGATGTCCACCAGAACGTACCAGACGCCTGGTGGCCTCTGGACCCATTCTGGTGCCTTCTGGTGCGACTGGTGCGTTCTGGTGCGTTCTGGTGCGTTCTGGTGACCGAACAGTTTTCAGGTGGAAATTGTGTCGGTTTAGAAGTGCGACCGGCCGGCGCCTGTGGCAGCCGGCCAGAAACTGTGTTGCCTAAGGCAGACCGCGGCGTGCCCCAACGGCGCGGGGCCGCGCCCAGAGAACGCAAAGCGCTGACAAAGTGTGGGAGGTGGGCGGGGATACGTGTGTCCCGTAGTAGGTTCGTTACAAGGGGGGCCGCAAGGCCGGGTGGCACAAGGGCAGCCCAAGAACGCCAGGACGAAGCGGAACGAGGCTGAACGAGACGAAACCGAAGCAAGGCAGACCGGGCTAGGCAACACGGCGGCGGCGCACTGCAAGGCGCCAAGCCGCAGGCGCTCAGCACAGAACTACGACCGGCAGCCAGCAACAGGCAACAGAGACCGGAAGCACGAGAGGCGAACAGCAGCAAGGAACCTCAACAAACAGCGACCAGCGGCAAAGGAACGGGGCCGCGAAGACCCAACGAGGGAAACCGAAAATCAAAACCAACGGCAAAAACAGGCGGCAACAACAGGGGGTTAGTGGGAGTCCTCGTCAATGAGGGACCAAAAGCGTTCGGCTGCGAGGTTTGCAGCGGCGGCGGGTGCATCAGGGAGGGTAGCAGTCGTGCGGGCCCACAGGACACGGCGTCCAACTCAATGGCTGCAACAGCCGACAGGGCAATGCTAATCCAGCGAGCACGGCCGGGTCGGTCCGATGCGCAGTGGACACGGGAAAAGAGAAATCGATCCTTCATGACTTCGCTTGCCCAGCTGCCGCCAGTGCCGATTTCACTGGTCGCACCGCAGCAGGTAGATGCACCATGTGCACGGAACAACTGACAGGGAGGCTGAGTGAACTAAAGGGCAGGCTCCTCGCTCGGCGTGCCCGGCGGTGTGCCGTATCTATCAGGTACCTATCTTGATTATTGGGAGGGCATGTCTGCCTGAGTGACATAACACCTTGCCCGCCGTACTCGGGTGGACGCGGCAGAGGATGCCAGTTGCCTTTGGCGTCATTCGCAATTACATGCATTTCAGTCAGCCAATCACATCATTCGAGCTAGCTGTGATGGCCATACATGGGATGTCGCATGCACAGAAATCTGCACAGCGGCGTATCTCTATTAACGGGACTCGCCCAGCAGCGTGTGCCACGACGGCGCCCCTCTCCTCGCCAAGCGGCGGGGCTTGCAGGATCGCGTACACTGTTTGGTGGCGGCGCCATGCAAGAAGGGACCAGGCTCATGCACCGGCCAGGCAACGGGTGTCGACGGGTGTTGACGGCGTCGGCGGATCCGCGTTCGGACGCAATGGATAGCAGGGTCCAGGGAAACCAGCCGCTTTTGGGTGGTACGTAAGGTGGACATGAACCAGTAGAGGCCTAGAACAATCGAATACCATGAAGCAGCGATCGGGAACCATTGCGACCCCCCTCTAAACGGGTGCGTCAATGGCTCCAGCAGCCAAGCGTGCGCTAAACTCGACGTATTGCACTTGTCACTTACGATTTATAGTACATAAAGCCAAAGATGATAGACGCCCCCATCCTACTCGCTGATTGACACCGGGAAAAACAAACGTCGCATGGGCCCCCGGGTCCAGAACACATTGCGCAAGATAGCCAGGCCCATATATACCGAAACCACGACTAACAGGGCCACCCCACGACTAGCGTGCCAGCTCTTCAGTGAGCAAGTGTGCTCCACCTTCAGTAGCGGTCCACGGCGTGTACGTAGTACGCATTGCTGCGTACAAGGCACAACCAGGCCACAGCAGGCTAGGATAGATCCCAAACCGCCTCGGCAAGTCAGACGGGCGGGTTGGATTTTGTATGCCAAACAAGGTAGGCAAACCAACGCCCGAGCCTGGGCGCAGCTGGGCGCGAAAGAAAGCCGGGGGATCTTGTTGTGTGCCTGTCACGTACCACCACCTGCTGTCGACGTGAAATCGTGCATATGTGATGACAAGGATGGAGCCCTTGTTACCCTTTGTATTCTCCACTACGTGAACGGGTGGCTCGCGCTAAAGCTGCGTTATAAGCCCCCGTTGTAACGCGTGTGTAGGCGACTACAACACGAGCTAATGCGGCTGTAACGCGACCGTCACGCGAGTTGGTACCTGGCTCAACTTAAGTCTGCCTGTGTGCGGCTAACGTGAGATAACGCCAATAACTCGAGAATTTACTCAACGCGACTCTTGATTCGAGTCAACGCGAGCACGCTACAAGGCGTACGATAAAGCTATACCGAGCCATATGCCGCAGCACTATGAGAACACGAGGGATTCCTTAGCCCTTCCTTAGCGTTCCTTACAGCCTGCTAGGGAAGGGGTCTAAGGAAGGCTACCGGGTAGATGCACGGCGGGCGAAGTGCGCGGACAAACTGAAGGTGAAGGGCTGTGGTACATGGCAATGCAGAGAAGTCCTACAACTGGTATGGGCGTTTGGAACCCGCTTGCGTGCCCGCTTGCGTGCCTATTTCCGATCCTTCCGGCCCCGCACGGCGGCTGCACGTAAGGATTCCCACGGCGACGTACGGAACCGTTACGGAAACCTAAGGAGTGTCAAGGAACGCTAAGGAATCCTTGTTGTTCTCATGGTATAAGCGCGCGCCGTACTTCCACTAGTGCTGCTGCTGTACCACGCGACAACGCGAGTAACGCGCCAGTGCGCGTGATGACGCAAGGATTCCCTCAGCTAAACGCGACCTATGACACGATTAAAACGGGCGCACTACACGGCAATACGACAAAGCGTACGTAAGCCGTGACTGCCTTGGGTCCTCAGTGCGAGTGCTGTCGTCAAGGAACAAAGGTACTTACACACATCATGAACCAAGCCTGTAAGCAAGCCGTCACATCGATACCAAGCAAATCTGCATGACTAAACCACGGGCATCCGCCTCGATCCGGTCTGCACTGTACACACATCCTGTCTTTGCTGAGCCAGGTCCATATGTATACAACTCCGCTACCAGAGGTGCCAGCCACCTTTGGCAGCACAACAAACTACGTCGAATGAATGACAGCAACCATTGTCACCCTCTGCCGCTGCGTACAATGTACAGGTTTCACACATGCGTACGAATCAATAGTGTGCCCCGATGGCGTCGCGCAGCCTTGTTTATGATACTGCCAAGAACTATTGCCAGACCCTCAATCGCCCGTGCCGGCAAACAATGTACAACTATACCAACGACACGGCGGCATGTACATGCACGCGTGCACGTACGGGCACACGCACACACACACGCACACGCCGGCCCGTGGAGCTCGGCGGCGTATCGTGCGGCCGCTGCACGCAGCAGCGCCAAAGTACCTACATTAGTAGTGCGTGGCCACCATCACCTCACCATCTTGCTTCCCAAAACATGTACCCGCGTGAGTATTCAGCGTGTGATGCAGACAACAAGAGGTATTGTACAACATCTTCGCTGCGCAAGCCCAGCCCAGCCGGTGAGGGGTAGACCGAGCCATATGCCGCCGCACCCAAACTGCAACCAACCGGCTTACGTGCCGCAGCTGCAGCCCCTCACCGCTTGTGGTGTTTGATGAAGGCAAGGCCCACCCAGGCCAGCGCGCACCACGCGGCAAAGCTGTACGCCAGGTACGCAAGCAGCCGCCACTTGCCTACGGCAGCCAGGCCGTTGTATTGCAGGATGGGCATGCCACCTGCCGGGGGCCATGCCACCCGGGACCGGCGGACGAGAGGGCAGGGAGGGACAAAGGGCGTACAAGTAAATGGTATGTGCGGCGACGTGTCGGTGCGTGTGTTTGGGGGGGGGGTGCTAGGTAGGGATATACGGATGTGCGGGTGCATGCTTGCCCCCCTGCACGCCCTTATGTGCAGGCGAGCCGGAGCATAGGCGGTTGGCGCGCTGAAGCGTAGCAGACAAGCCGCCACTGCGATGGCAAGCATCAGCTGCCACCGCCCTAGGTCTGCTTATTCATCAGTATTGCTAGCTATGTTTTCGTGTGTTGTACTCAGCCTTACTACGTTTTTGGTGTTTTGCCGGGGCTGCCCCCGCCCTTGGCCATTAGGGAGGGAGCCACCACGGGCATTCAAACACTGCATGGTGATAGATGGATGCATGCCAGCAACAGGATGATGGCTTTCCGGTCCAGCACAGGCCGCTGGCCGCCGGCGCGTCAAACGCAGGCGGGGCGCACATCCAAGTGTTCGGCTAGTACGGCGGCTGTGCTGGGCTTTGGTGTTGCAGGCATAACGCCTGTAAACACACAACAGCTTGCGCCGTGGACGCGCAACCATGTTGATGCGCATTGCATTGCACATCGACCACCGGTGAGCGTCGTCTGGCACAGAACGTACCGCGATTGTGCAGTTGTTGTCCATGCGATTGACAACAATAATCATCAATACATAACAATATTGAAAAAATATTGATGATGATAACAATAATGAAAACGATACTGAATCACAATAATGATAACAGTAGTAGTAATAACAAAAACATAACAACATCATAAGAACAATGATAATACGCTGGGTCAAACCCGCGTGTATTAAGGGGGCTGGGCACGATGGGCTAGCATGGAGCAGCCTTACGAACTACCCAGCCACCAGGGGAACCAGAGGGGGGGGGGGGCGCCTAGCCAGTCCATGCGATTACATGCATTGTTTTAAATTCAGGCCACCCGATACGAGCCATAGAGGTCAGAGAAGCGAACAACTCAAAGGCACACAGAGCGCAACGATCATCACACCATGGATCGGCCCCCCGCCGCTCCTTAGGCCACAAGTTCTCATCCACGCACCAACAAGGAATGTCAACCAAACCAAAGTTGGCACTGGGAATTGAACCATGACCTTGGGATACCATCAAGGATTATCAACCAATCCATAGATGGCACCAGGCCTAGCACCATAACGACGGGGGTACTGGGAAAGGGCTGATGCACTGGTAAAGATGTAATGGGTGGGACCACTCACACCCTATGCTTACCCAGCTGCACCGTCGGGCTGGCCTCGAACTGGTTCTTGATGAGGCCGGCCCAGCTGTAGCGCAGCGGGTTGATGACGCTGACCCACCGGAAGTACCACGGCTGGGCCTCTTGCCTGCGCAGGGGGGTATGTACAATTGGTCGCCGTTCAATGCACTGTGTTTCACGTCACTGAGCACTCATGCAGCTTACACGTAAAGGGCGAAGGCAGAACCCACACCTGCTTGCCTGCGCATAGCCATCCGGTCAGAGCGTGCAAGACACCCTTAGCTTAACGTGCAATCAGATGTGTTTGCAATCGCCTAGTGCATCAAAAACGTGCAATCAGATGTATTAGCAGTCGCCTAATGCATCGAAAAACAGGCAATAACGGAGGTATTAGCGCCCTCTGATCAGGTGAACAGCTTGGCTGAGGCGATACAAGTTAAGTAGCATGTCTTGTGCATCACTTCTACCAGTTAGTAGTGAGCAGCAGCAGCTAGGTGTCATGGCCTGCAGGCGGCCCGCTTGCACGCCCAGCTGCACGAATGCCCACGCACGCCCCGATACGAGCAAGCGCCGCCGTTTGGCCGCACATACACATGCGCGCAAGTGGCGGCCATTTGGGCGCCAGCGAGCGGCGCCAACCATACAGCGCCCAAGATGTGCCCGCCTAGCCCGCCACCATTGAGCACCGATTGCCTCACAAGCCACAAGTGAGTTGAGGGGCACACCGTGGGGTGCAACGCGTCGGCGATGGATGTGTCATTGTCGCCTGCCTATGATGCTTCGTCCTCTTCGTTCATCATCGTTTGTCCGAAGCGGGCCTGATTGCTTGCCGGTTGCCAGCAGGGGGCATACCATGTATGACTACAAAGCCCCCGCGACCGCGACAGGTAGGCTTTCTGTTTGCTGTACCTGATTGGGAAGCCGCAGAGGTACGCCAAAAGGTGAGGATGGTTTGTACGGCAGCGTTGGCGACGTCCAGCGACGGCGACCACGCAGCGATGGCGTACGCAATGGCTGCAAGGGCCACACAGTAAGGATGCAGCGTGGAGAAGGTACGTTGTGCTGTTATTCTTCAGCAGTAGTCACTTGTTTTGTAAATCTACAAAACAACACCATTGCACGTAAAGTCAGAAGTGACCAGCACTCGGCTGCAGTAGTCGCTGGCCCGGTAGGTATAGGCGGCGCGTGGCCGCGCGTGGCCAACCAGCTGAAGCAAACGAACAGGAGCCGTGGCCATGAGCGAGCACTGAAGTGATTGGAAGGCACCAGGGTGGTAGGTTGAAGCGCGTGCGGCCACTGATCTGCATGTAGTTCGCTGAGGTGCGGTAGTGTTCATGTGGTCTGCGCGCTGCCAAATCCATCACACGCCCGTACGTTCCCCACGCCCCCGGGGCCGCCCCACCCCTTCGTCAGAGGCCGTCATCATGTCTTTGTCACATGCAATCCACCGTAATGGAAACAGCATACACTTCAAGCTAGCACTGGCTGGAAACGAACATCATTGCCGCCGCACACCTAACCTACCTATCCCGTTGCCCAACGTTGCCAATGCTGCATATCCAGTAGTACAGGAAGCTCCCCTGCATCTGCACGCCGAAGAAGACTGTGGCACAGGTGATGCCTCCTACGGCCATGTTCATCACAAGCTCCTCAACCACCTGCAAACAGAGGGGGCCGATGGTTTCAGTCACTGCATCGTTATTGATTGATGTATTAGGCTGTTTCCATTTCATGCAAATGCACGATAGGCCGAACCTGGCCAGCACCTTGTGCTGCACTCAGGTCTTCGGCGTTTGTGTTTGCTTGGCTTGCAGGCTGCTAAGTGGGATGAGGTGGGTTCATTAAGGCACGAGTACACACGGAGGCTTGACACGGAGGGTCGGTCCGTTCAAGCCACAACAACACCGCGCGATTTTGCTCGTGCAAAACGCTTGTGGCCAGACCAAGAAAGCGACATTGTACCCAGAATGACATCACTGCGATACAGCTCCTTGGTCCCATACCAGCAGCCTTCACCCTTGCCGTACACACCTTGTACGCCAGGTACGTGATGGGGCGATACAACCCGTCGCTCCTTTCGCGTATGTACAGGTCACGATCTGCAAGAATGTACGTTACATCAGCAAGCGCACAGGGCGTGAGATCAGGGCAGTGAGTACGGTTGTGATGCGCGACGCCTGCTGATCTTCTGCGAGGCGCAGCGCTAGCTGCAGCTCTGAAGGTACACGTGTACCGAATGTGCACATTCGGGCATGCATGCATGGGTTCTGGCCTCCCTTGACTCCCTGGCCGGCTGGTGCAAATCTCCTCCTTCCTTGCACGCATGCATGCATGCATGCACACATGCACAGACAGAGGCGACGGTGTGCTGCGTGAAGCCGGGAGGCTTTGCCGCACAAATCAGCATTGAGGGTGTTGATGATGACGGCAGTAAATACACATGATTGGTGCAATTTGGTATGACGATGCATTCATTCGCATGTGAAGCCGCCATCAATGGATGTTGTCCTTTGTGCCTCCTGCCTTGCACTTGCGCAGACCAAGACAATGCCACACACTAACATATCGGCCAAGCCAAATCGACGCCGAGCCTACCGAGCATGATCCCCGGCACGTATGCCACCGCCGTCTTGGCCGCCTCGGCCACCACCAAGTAGAACGCAGCAGCCAGCGCAGGGATGTGAACAGCTGCAGGTGCGGAGGGTCCAAGAGAATTGTGCAAAGGGTTCAATTGAAGCGGTTGCGCACTGCGAGAACTGCAAGTACAGCGGCAATGGGCTCGAACACACCATTCAAGTGGCGCCAGCGCTAAGCGCTCCGTCTTGTATGTGCACGTATACGTGTGCACGGAGGTAGGTAGGCAGGTAGGTGTGTGTGTGTGGGGGGGGGATCTACCCTTGCTTGCGCGTATGTAGTAGGTTCGTTACAAGGGGGGCCGCAAGGCCGGGTGGCACAAGGGCAGCTTAGGAACGCCAAGACGAGGGACGCCAAGACGAGGGACGGACAGGAGCGAAACGAGGCGGAGCGAAACCAGGCGACGACGCAACGAAGCTGGTGCGTGCAGCGAAAGAGTTCATGCTAGCGCGTGGCAATACAAGCGTGCCTAGCACGTACTTGGCCCGCCGGCCGCACCTTCGAGCTTGTCGCCGAGTCCGAAGTACAGGCCCATGACGAAGAGTGCAAAGGCGACCTTGTCCCATAGGCGGGCCCGATGTACGACATTTGGCTGTAGTTCCGCAGCCCGCGGTACTGTAGCAAGAGCATACATACAGCGTCCATGGAGGACATGGCATCACATGATGGCAGCAGCATTGCAGATTTGAAAAAAAAACGGAACGGGACGGGCGCGCGACGGGTGATGAGAGATGCAAGCCCCAACACGTGCGAGCTGTACAGCAGCAGTGCGCACGCACTTAGCTGCCGGCGGAGTGTACGTGCTGTACACTATGGCAGCATTCCGGCACGTGCTGGCGGTGCGCCGCACGCAGTACGGCAGTACTGCCGCTGTAGAACGGTTACGGCGCGGAGACCTGCCATGCGCGGCCACCTACCTGCACAAGCACTTTGAGGCTCCACCAGGCGGGCGTGACGTACTGCGAGGCGCGGTGCAGCTGCCGCTCCAGCCGCTGCTGAGGCCTGTCCGGCTGGGATGAGCCGGAGGTGCTCGGCTCGCTGGGAGACGTTGCTAGTGTCGCGTTGGGAGTGGCTGCAGCGAGGAAGGAGCGAGGCGCGCGCGTGGTGGTAGGTGGGCAGCGTCAAGGAACCAGCAGTGCGCAGGGAGGGGGGCGTCAGCCATGCCTAGCGTTACAGGGAGTCGTATGTGCTGGCGATAGCCTAATCCATCAAGCATCATATGATGACTGGAGCCGTTGAATCCGTCGCATGCATGCGCGTCATCATCAGCGCTGAGAGCGCTGGGATAACAGGGTCAGGTTCAGGGTCAGGATCAGTCAATAACGGCCGGGTGTATTCTCTGATGAAGCACATGGGGCACGCTCCGTTTCCGCGCCGGCTATCCGGGGTGGTGCTGCCAGAGAGGGTTGATCAGCTCTGGCTTTACGTGCTATTCAGTGTGTTGTTAGTAGCCAGTTACATCAACGCACGCACAATGGCCGAAATCGTAGGCACCCTCTGGTGCTGCTGCTGCTAAAGTTGGGCGCACATGCACAAGCGCGGCGTCTATCGCTTGCTGGTTGTGGAAGCAGCCGTTACCGTCACACGCGCCCGCACCTGCGGAATGAGGTGATAGTCGAATACCAGCTGCTGCCGGGCATCACGGCTCGCTGGATGAGGTAGTCAACGCGCTCGGTCAACACCTGCAGGCCAACGGGTGTACGTCGACCGTACATGGCGTCTAACTTCAGAATTTCAAGTGTACCGTAGTCCAGTCCAGCAGCGACAATGCGATGGCTCAAACCACGGGCCCCCTGTTACAAGCGCCTGCACCGAGCGGTGGCTGCGGCGCAGTCGGCAGTACGGCATTTACGGCGCACGGCGCAGCAGAGCACGCGCACGAAAGCATCCAGCGCCATGCCTGCGCACCGAATGACAAGAGGGTGCCAATGGTTACGGCCAACACATGGATGCTGATGTATTAGGCTATTTCCAACACTTGAAAATCCATGTAGAGGCAAAGGTGGCCGGCACCCTTGGAAATGACCCACAGACAGGTAATGCTGTCAGCTGTGAGATGCCAAAAAGCTGTTTCAATCTGTGTTGCGGAAAAGTGCCACGCACCTGCGCCTCCTGGCTGCCCAAGTACAGCTCGTGGAGACCTGCGCTGCGCCCTTCCCGGTCGGCCTGTGGCGGCGGCGGCCAAGGTGGCAGCGTGGGCGAAAACACTGATTCTGTCCTATTCAAGGCACAGGTCATAACATTGATAACATCGATAACGCTGTACTAGGCGTTTCTCCGTACAATTGATCGCACGTGTAAGCCAGCAGGGGCGGCTGGCACCCTGTGAGGCGCCGAACTCCAGGGGCGCAACGGACTGTCGGCATGATGCCTCCACCGCGCGCGCCCGTGCCAACAGCTTTGCATAATGTGACAAGTTGATTTGGTGCTAGCTAACTGTTACGATACAAGGATTAAGACATGATGATGTGGTGATGGCTGGAACCCCAGACAGCCCCCGCCTAAATCCCGTGCCACTTCCGTACTCATTAGGGCTCATTAGGGTGCTGATTAGGTACAGTGAATAGGGGCTTAGGGCGCGCAAGGAGGGGGTTTAGGATTAAAGGGCTGTACGACAGCGAGCTGGCACGGGATTTGTTAGGGAGGTCCCGGTAGACACACGCTGTTCTAGATGCTTGCCTTAGAGGGTGTCCTGGTTCCTGCCATTACATCAACATTGATGTATTAGGTTATGTAAAACCATCATTGATCAGCACCGCCGGCGCTTGCCTGCGCCATGAACTGGACCAGGTGGTCGGCGCAGCTTTCTCCCAACGACAGCTCCGGAGCGCCGCACACATGCGAGAGGTACTTTGCGGCGGTGGTACCTGCAGATGAGAGGGAATCAGCCGGCGTCAGCTCCAAAATGAGATTGCATGTACTTGTGATTGCCCTAGTACATCCGTGTGGGACGATGCGCACCATCGAGAGCCACTTCGCGTTCCTTTGCACACGGCGTGAGTGTGTGTGTGTGTGTGTGGGGGGGGGGGGGTGTAGTAGGGGGGGGGCAGGGAACGGGCGTATGCAGCTATGGCCGTGCAGTGAACCAAGGCGGGTTCACCGCTTGGTTAGCATGCAGCAAGCTGCATGTCAATGCAGTTTGCATGCGTGTACGTGCGAGCTGCTGCCGGCGGACAGTGGCAAGGCAGTTGGAGTAGTTTGACCGCCAGGTAGGTACGGATGGTGCTCTGCGGTGCAGTGCAAGTGCCAGCATGCACACGTTCACGAAAAGAGTGAACGGGACGCTCGCCCGGCGCACTGAATCAGGCAGAGGGCGTCAGCCACGCTTGCCTTTACGCGTGGATGCACATGACCGATTCATGTATTTGTGATTCATGTAACCAGGAGGAGGAGACTCATATAATCATCATCACTCCATAGCTATGCGCGCTTCTTCGCATGCATTACAGGATTCAGAACAGCGTGTTCTCTCCTTCAGATAAGCATAAATGTGATTCATGAAACAGTGATTCATGTAGTAGTGATTCATATGACTGATTCATACAATAGTTCAACACGCTGAATGACACGAAAAGGCCGAGACCGCTGGCACCCTTTGGCCCGCGGTGCCACTCACCCGACGGTCCGCAATACACCACCCAGCCCGACGCCACCACCATGACCGTGTCGAAAAGCGCAAAGCACTCGGCGTTGGGCTGTGGATGGTGGCCGCGAGCGTGGTGCCGTCCGCTGCGAGCGACTTAACCACGCGCATTACCTGCCAGGCATGGGTTAGATGAAGTACATTAACATTTCATGTCTTGGGCTATTACCAATACATGTCATTGGACGTACAGCCAAAGACGGCTGGCCGCCGCCTTAACACGATTGTTGAAGCAAGCGCGAAATGGGAAGCAAGCCGCCGTGCGCGAGCGTGTGCAAGCGCAAGGGGTACCAATGCTTTTAGCCTTAACGTGTTTAATGATGTATAAGGATGCTGTTAGTACCTCTAGCTGGACGCAAAGCCAAAGGTGATTCGCACCCTGTGGGCGAGCGCGATCTTGTCAGCTAGAAGGGGGGCAGACAGGGTGCAGAGGATGCCGATGCTTCTGGCCATTACATCACCATGGATGTTGTAAGCGGTTTTGTACATGTAATCCCACACAACAAAGCCCAAGGTGACTGACACGCTCTGCCGCATGGCCGTGCGTCACCGCGTGCCGTACCTCCAGCGCCGTGAAGGAGTCGAGGCCGCTTGTGGGCTCGTCCAGGAACAGCACACGCGGGTTAGTAATCAGCGCGATTCCGACGTTCGTACGCTTGGCCTGGCCGCCGCTGATCCCGCGCGCGAGCGGCTTGCCGATGCGGGTGTCCCTGCAGCCATGTCAGAGGGCACCAGTATCGTTCCCTGTTCATTAAACTCCGTGTACTGCAAATAGCCAGTATATGTATCGTTGTCGTGATGCATGGGCAGGACCCGTTGGCCTTGGTGGTGAATGCCCAAGCCATCACGTTTCTATAGGTAGTCTGCGCGGCGCAAGTCGGATGCTCCCAGCCATCACGCGTTGTGTGATTTTTACCTGATCTGATTAATATCTGAATTATCATCACGTGTTCTGTGATGGGATGGGGATGATCACCAGAGGTAGGTTGAAGCACTTGCAAGCAACCCCAACGTGTGGATGGGTTGAACGGCTTACCGGGCCGGTTGCCGGGGGCAGAGGGTGCGGATGGTAGGTACCCCGTCATTCCATCATGTTTGATGTATGGGTCTATTACCAAAGCATGCAACTCTGCGTAAAGCCAAAGGTGACTGACTGCCACCCTCTGCAGGCGTCAGAGCGCAACGTATCGACCATTGCAGGCTTTGCTCGCTGTCCTGCCGAAGATGCGGCACCAGAGGGGACCAATGATTTGCGTCAGAGTCCAGAGTGTCGCGTGTGTTGCGCAATGACCAGTACATGCATTTAGATTTAAAAGCTGAAAGTGGCCTGCCGACACCCTCTGCCGGCACCACCAAGTGTCCAAAGCCGCCGCGCCACCTGCTGGTACGGCACACAGCCCGCTTTCGGATCTCGCAAGTTCTGCGCTGGTGACGCGTCGTGCCTTTTGCCGTTCATGCAGAGGGAGGTGTGTGTCAATGGAGTCCGTGTCTGCACGTGTTTCGTGTGTACTGGTTCAGCGCCAAGAACACAGGTGTAGGCATCGTAATGGTTGGAGCCGTTGGCGCGCTCTGACGCGTGCGGCACGCCGCAACCATGCTGCGTATGCGCTCCTCACTGACAGCAGCGACAGCCTTGGGCCCATGTGCCATCCGAGCCGTGAAACCTAAGTCGTGGCCCTCTGCTTCGCTCCGCTCCGTTGGCTATTGCGGCGGCGCCGTACTGTGCCGTACTAGGCTGTACGCACGCACCTGCACTTGTCCAGCGCCAGCCGTTCGATGAGGCCCTCCACATCCGCCTTCTTTGCCGCCAGCGGGCTTGCTCCGCGGCTGTTTGAGCTCCGCTGTGTACATCAGCATCTCGTACACGGTCAGGCTGTCGAGCAGCGTATCTGAAGGCAGGCGGCGACAGCGTCACCAAGGGGGGCAGAGGGTGCCAGCCACCTTGAGCCGTACACCTAACATGTATTGATGATAGCCTAATGAACCAAACACCATGTGATGACGGCAAAACAGTCGCACTCCCCAGTGCCAAGCAAGGTTGCCAGCCGTACCTGTGCGCAGGTTTCATGTGCAACGACATGCAGATCAGAACTGTTCAAGCCCTCTGGAACTGGTGCCATCAGAGGTTGCCACTATCTACAGGTCACATCATCATTGACATAACAGGCTCTTGTAAATACATCAAGATTCACGCAATGGCCCAAATCATTGACACCCTCGGGTACCGTCTCCTACCCAAAACGCTGCTGGTCTCAAACTGCCATCATCATCGCGCACTTCCGTACATGGATGCTATGCTCAGAGGGTGCCATGTAACCCTTGGCTTTACGTGCAATTCCACGTATTGGGAATAGCCCGGTACAACAGTCATGGTGACGGAGGTCGGAAAGAGTCATCAGCGCGCTCTGCCAGGTTCTGCCCGCCAAAACCGCACCCACCCACATCCGCTGCTCCATGGTGCACTGGTCCAGCTGCGCAGGCGCGGCAGCCAGCATTTGCGGGGGTTCACGCAATGAATTGGTACCAATACATCAACCGAGGCATATGGCTGGAGCCGTACCGCCATCGGCGTCACTCGCCCCGCCCCCCCCCCCCCCGCTCCGCTCCGCGCCCCGCCACCCACCAAACTGCTCAACGTATCCGGTGCAACGCCGCAGCAGCGCCGGCGACGGCGGGCTGTTGCCGTACAGCAGCGTCCCGAGCAGCGTGCCCTGCGTCTTGGCGCCCGGCACACACGTCCAGCAGCGTGGTCTTGCCCGCTGCCGCTGGGCCCCATCTGCAGTGCGCCGCCGCAGCCAGGCGGGATAGGGATCACCAGTTATCGTTCATGATCGCCATGATCGTATCGTACGCACTGAACTCACCAACTACAGAAACAGGCATCCTAACGCATCGCATTTATTGCACGGTGTAGCAAGTGCTTGCACAGCATCGCCTTGTCTCGCGCTGCTGCTGGGGCCCACTCGGCGCACCCGAGGCGGAGAGGTTGTTGTTGCTGGCTGGCCAAGGCCAATTACACGGCACCTGTTTACTGCCTGTGATTGCACGTAATGCCAACTGCGGCCAACACCCTCTCCCTCTGGACGGCGGGACTCTGTGGCGGCCGTGGCAGCAGACCTTGCCGTGGGCACCTGCCACACACCTGCCGTTGCTTGTTGACCTCGGCGCGATTAGCGCGATGGTGATGAAAGTGCGGTCCCTACAGAACAGTGCTGTAAGGACACGCCACTCACCACTGCAGTCATCTGGCCCGGCTCGAAGACGCCGCATATGCCCCGTAGCAGCGTGACCCGCTGCCGCCGGTCCGCGTTGCTGGTCACCGAGTACACTAAGTCCTGCGCAAAGGGTGCCAATGATTACCGTCGCCATAGTATTGGGTGTAGTGGGTTGTTACCAGTACATGCAGGTAGACGTATTGCCAAAGGTGGCACCCTCTTCTGCACGACAGCTACCACGCGCTACCAAGCGCATATGGCACAGCGCACATGCGCGTCAGAGGGTGCCAGCCATTTTCGCCTTTACGTGAGATTATACATGGAATTCGGGACATACCCTTATACATCAAAGCTGCTGGCCGGAACCATCGGCACCCCCGCATGCGTCGGCACCGCGCAGGGAATGGGTCCCGGACCGCTTTGCAAGAAGTCGCTGCTCGCCGGCGACAGAGCTCTGGGAGATGGGAACCCGTTTGCGTTTGCCTTTTTGGAAGTCACAAGGTCAATCGGATCAATGATCCAATAATGCACACCCCGGCACCTCGTCACGCACGTGGCTGCCTGCGTTGCTGCCTGCGTTGCGGAGCTCGCTCAGGCAGTGCGTGTGCATGCGGCACCAGGTGGTACTAGGTATCCGTTGGATCCGTCGCTACAGAACTACAGTAAAGGCAAACGCGCCACCACATTGCGCAACGCGAATATGCTTGCAGGCAGTGACCAGTGACCAAAGATAGAGTGAAGCAAGTAACGAATGGTCATCCAAAGTGCCTACGTTACCGCCGGCGTAAGCTTCAGATGACACGCCATGCTCATTGGCCCCAGATGCCTACTGCCATGTGTACAGTGAATGCAGCCAGCTCCCCTTTTGGTCCCCAGTGGCGGTCCCGCTGGCAGGTGTTAGGCAAGCTTGGGGCCCAACCGTCAACAGTCGGTTTAGAAAACCTCATGCTAGCACACAATGACACAAAGCTGGTGGCGTAAAGCCACCGTCCGCTTAGCAATACAATCAAACTTAAGTTGGTGCGTGGTGTTTCCGCCCAGGCAGGGTTGGGGGGGCACTAGTGCCATAACGGAGTGTAGCGGACATCAGAACATCGGGTGCAGACAGGGCAGTGTTGCTGCAACAGCTGGCAGGCACCTCATTGCCCCGTCACGCAGGCGCACTACCCGGCGCAAGGCGTTTCCCACGGGGTATCCAGCGTCCTTCAAAGACCGCTTGGCCCCGCTAGCCGCGCCACAAAGGTGGAGCCCCACCCGCGCGCCACGCACTCTGTCCACCATCATCGCAGGTGTAACGCGGGTGTTTGGATATGGTTTCTGTATAGTATGGCCGCTGTCAACGCCTGCTGGCCAAGCAAACTGCAATTGCTTGGAACGTGTACGGATTTCCACAACTTGTCTTGGAGCATTCCCCCAAGCACCGCGCTCGAGGGTCAGGACGGAGTCCCTGCACTTACCTTGAAGACAACTGCCAAGCGGGCTTGCTCACAAGCGTTCCCGACTTGCGCGTTGCGCCCTGAGTTCAACGCCCGGAAACTGGCACCGTGCTTCGCTCGGCCGATGACGCCGCCAGTGGCGGGGCGCAGGCGTGCCTTCCGACACGTCTCTGGCGGTGTCATCACTCAAACTGCTAGGTGAGGATTCAGGCTGGCCACAGCTCAGCTCACGTGTCTGTCTGATGCTGGCCTGCTTTCAGACTCATCGGCGTGGTCATCTGCGGGACACGGCTACTGTTAGCGCAACTCTGGTCGTGGAGATGAGCACCAGAGGTCAGCCAGCCACGCGTGGTACCCGGGGCCACTTGTGTGGGGGCATGTTTGGGGCGAGGAAGGCAAAGTGCTGAAACTTACAGCACCGCGCTTCCTTTAGGCTGCAAAAGACCACACTGCTCACTGCATGTCCGGGTGTGTCCTGACAATCCGCTTCCTGCCACATATCAAAAGGTACAAGGAAGGTTTACGACAAGACATTCGCAACTTGTTGTAAGGCCGAACTTGTAAGTCACCTCATTGGAGGCATGCGTATGCTGGCTGACACAACGGTGCCGCAAATGGTCCAGCCATCTTAAGGCCTTGGTTTCTGCATCCCTGCGGGCGCCCGAACCATTGTCGGGCGTCCCCTGATAGCGCGTAGAATTTGCCTTTTCGACTTCCCCGCTGTGGTCACAAACCAACCAAGACCAGGGCGCGAGAACTCCGCCCTCGGCAAGCACTGCCTACCTGCAGATCGTGAATTTGACACCCCTTCCTGCTTAATGTTACCCTATTGTTAGCATGCCACTTGGCTGGCTCTCCCTGTTCCAAGTAGGCTGCGGCTGTCTCTCCATCTCCTCAGATGCGACAATGCGACAACAATGCGAATGTGCCGTCGTAACCTGATGTGGGCGCCCGCCACTGGCAGCCCTCCTTTTGAAAGGCAAAGCCTCTGTGTCGAGGCAAAAACACACGCACGCCGCTGCCAGGAGCACTCGTGAGCTGCTGGCCAGTGCTGCCGCACCCCAGGCTGGTAGCTCTCGGCGCCTCCTTTGTCAGGCCTGCCTGGCGGCCTTCGACGCCAACGGCCGGGCCTGCATCCCAAGCCCCACAACTCAAGCAATGGTGGTTTGGGCGGGTCGACAGTCCCCGCTGGCCAAACCCACTGCCACGCGCGCGATGCGGTCTGGGGCTGGGAGGAATGCGGGCGAGGCCTTGCTGACAACCAGCGCCGAAATAGTGAGCGTGATATCACTCTGAGAAGTGAATTTTTCGCCGAAATAGTGAGCGTGATATCACTCTGAGAAGTGAATTTATCGCCGAAATAGTGAGCGTGATATCACTCTGAGAATTGAAATCTCCCGCTGGTGCACCAGAACGCACCAGAACTTATTACCAGAACGCACCAGCCCCATACCAGACCAGTGCACCAGGCCCTGGTGTCTCTGGTGCCGCACCAGGTTTGTACCAGAAGCCGCTGCAGGGCGTATGCGCAGAGGAGCTCTTCTCTTGGCGAGAGCCAGTGCGTGCGCTTCGAGCGCGTGTGCGCGTGGCGACAATACTGAAGAGATACCGCTGATGAGTGCGCGTACGCTTTGCTCAGCAGAATGCTGCCTTGGCGCTGATACCTATCTTCTGCAGGCTACACACTGCGTAGCTTGCACGGAGTGAGTCGGGCTTTGTTCTTGTACTTCGGCATGGCATTCGAACATGTCTTGTTCAACTGGCGAGCAAGTACCTCCACACAGGTGATACCAAGTGCCGTCGTCCTGTCGTCCTGTAGACAACCTGCGGCTGGCCCTATCCTTTGCTCGCACGCCACAAGGCCCAGTGTTGGCGCTCGCCGAGGGTCCAGCCCATTTCGTTTCCTCTCCCGCAACAGACACTATGACTCATAGTATGAGGACGGCAATCGGACGTTAGCTCACGCTACAGGGCCGTTAGCACCCGTTACCACCCTTTAGCAACCGTTAGGGCTAACGTCCACAGGTTAGCTTTCTAACGCTCCCTCGCATCAAAGGCAGGCGCCCCTGGGCCTCAGAGCGGTGAAGTGAGCCCGAACAGCTAGCATAAGGGCTCCAATGCTCAGGGCAGGCGGACGCTGCACTGTTGACAGCGTAGACAGCGTTCCCTGCAACGTTCCCTGCAACTATCGATCCTTGAACTGAACACGGGCCGGCCCAACGGACCCTAAGCGGGATGACAATCTGCTTTCTGCATGACATGGTCAAACGGTGTTGGCTATCCCGGCGGGCTTTGCTCCTCTTGAGCCCAAGCGTTGCGCCACAAGGATCCTTTGACAGCGTGGCTTCTTCTCATAGCCTTCCTGCGTAGACACTTCAAAGATTGGGCGCATACGCTCGCTATTGCTGGTCGTATATGTATCAACGGGACTTCAGCGCTTGTGTGCCCACCACTTGTTTTCGCGTGAGGCTTTGCTTTGATCCTCGACATTGCAGAAGGCACAAGGCATGTCCATCCACAACCGAGCTTAGCACTAGGTTTTCTTACCTTGATCCTTGATGAAGGCAGCGGTACAGATCTCAACGAACGTGGGCTGCGGCGTCGACTTCGTCAACGTCGTCCGTACCCAGCGCCGCGCCGTGCTGCGGTCGTACATGCCAGCCGCGCCGTGCTGACATCGACGAGCACCTGCCAGCATATATATAGAAACACACAGGTACGCGCTTATTGTTGTGGTGTGAAGCTTGCCCGCATGCGCAGGCGCAGACCCTACTGTACTAGCTGTAAGATGCGCGCTGCATACATGTGCCGCAGGCCTCATGCATGCATGCGCCGGTGTGCGTATACAGCCCAACATGGACTCCTTGCAAGCAGGTAGAAGCCTCTGGGCCGTGAGTGCCTTACCCTTGCATGTGCGTCCACACAACACCCGGCGGCGTGTAGGCGCATGACCTCGGGTCTGCAGAGGTGCAGAGAAGCGTTGCTCCCCAAGCGCCATGGTCACATGCCTGGGCAAGCCACACCGTCAGAGTGCAGCATGGTGCTTGTGGCCACAGAGCTGCGAAGCCAGGTCTGTATGCAAACATGCTTCCCGACCCCTACGCCTCGCTCCAGAACCTGCTGCAATGATGCCCCCTGTGGCGCACGGTGATGCGCTGGACACCCGGTACCTGCAGGAACGCCGCAGTGCCGGCAGCCGCCCCTCCCCCCCAGAAAGGCCTTGGAGTCAGGGAGACTTGTCTCTGCAGCCGCAGCGCATGGGCCAGGTGAGGTACTGTACCAATACATATGATCAGATGAAACGATGTGACTAGCACCCTCTGATAGTGTGCGGCTGCAAATGAAAGCCGACGGAATTCGCGGCTTCCGTTAGCCATCGGAAGACTTTCATTTGGAGCTGCTGACGGCAGCTCCACGAGGGCAGACGGCACGAACTGCAGATCACTCCCCCACCCCCACCCCCCGCACGCACAGCCACACTCCCTGCACATGGTTGCAGCCCGTGTGCAGCACTGCAACAACATGGCCGAAAGCGGTCTCGATATGAGTCACATTGGCACCAAGCTGCTGGCGCCGTCCCTCCGCCAGTGGTTCTGGCCATTTCCATTGGTGTTGATGTGTAGGCCATTTCCAATGCATGCGATTGCACATAAAGCCAAAGGTGGACTGGCACCCTCTGGCGCCGTGGCGTGCACCCGCCCACCTGATGCTTCGATTTTGTACGGCAAGTATGTAGCTGAAGTCAAAGCCATACATGGCGTCCTCGTCGTCATACGGCGCTGCCGCCTCCATGTATGACAGGTTCGCCACAGCGTGCGGCGGCGCTGCCGCCGCCACTGGGCTCGACTCCAGGCCGGTGGCTGCCTCGGAAGGCAGCAGGGTGGGCGCCCCGCCCGGCAGCGCGCCGGCAGGACCATCGCCGACGGCTGCCGCTCCTGCTGCCGCTGCCGTTACTGGCCCCCGGGCCATCATCTACCTCAGCATCGGACAAGGCAACGGGAGCTTCCGACGGCCTGTTGGGTTCAACGGCCGCTGCCGCCTCCTTCAGTCCAGATAGCACAGGGCAGGTGGCGCAGGCGCCGCGGGTCTGGGGCTGGCACGCCCATCGCCGCGGCTGCCGCGGCAGCCACGGGCTGCTGCCGCCCTTAGGCCTGATGGAGGAGGACCTTCTGGGCCGGGCGGCTGTGTTGCTGGAGCCTGGGGTTGCGGTGCGGCCGGCGCTTGGGCAGCAAGCCCAGTAGCAGCAGTGGATGGTTGCTACCGCCTACTCCGCACCAGCTGGCTAGGTAAATGGGCGTCGGCGGCCGCCAGTGGTGGTGGCTGTGTCGTTGCTAGTGCTTCTGCTCCAGCCCGCAGGCACCGCGTCTCCAAGGGCCCTGGATCGCCGCCTGCACGTTGGCCGGAAGCGGCCGGTGGCAGCACGCTGCCGCTGCCTCTTGCAACCTCGTCATCCCCCGGCCGCCACGGCCTTGCGGTGTGGAGGGACCTCCGCCGTGGACGGCTGGACTTCTCTCATGTGGGCCGGTGTGCAGGGTCACAGCGCGGCGCCAAAGGCAGACGTCCTTGGGATGTTTGTGTGCTGGTGACCCCAGCAGGGGGGGAGGCGGCGGCTCCAGGGCTGCATTGCAGCTCTTGCCGTGCTGCCCGGCGGCCCGCGATGGGGCATGCATGGGGGAGGTCTAGGGGAGGCTGCACCAGCAGGCGACCTGACTACAAACACCGTGTCAGCTCCTGTGCCGCAGTGCTCTGCTGCACTACATGCTTGTGTAAATGGAGATTCCATCTCGCCCTCCGCCTTGCCTGCGCCGCATCTTGCTGCAGTTTGCGGGCTGCAGGGGACTAGAGGATGGCGACGGGCAGGCGGTGGTCGGGCAGGCGGTGGTCGCGCGGCACGGCGCGGCGCGCGTGGACACGAGGTGTCGGGACTAGCACTTCTTCAACGCAACACAACAGCGAGACCACAAGCAGCAGCGAGCGGCGGCAGGGTAGGTGTCGGGGTGTCCAACCAGTGCCACCGCACCAGCGGCCCATTTGCCGTCTTGGTTGTGTGCTACATGCGTGCTGGCCTAAGTGTTTAACGGACATCGCGAGTTGCGTTTTGGCGCTGCACAGGCTAGGTCATCATGCGTATGAGCCTTTGGGAGGGTGGATGCGCCTTGCCGGCCAGGCTGTAACAACATGCTGTACAGGTGCAATAGGGCACTGAAGGGGCCCATTGACTGGGCGGCTACAGGCCTACGCTTGTTCCGCGTTCTGTTGCAATGTGCTTGGACTCTAATGGTGTGACGCAGCGCGGGAGAGCGTAGGCAGGCCCGCCCAGCACCGCACTGCTCGGCAATAGCCACCTGCCGTACTGTAAGGAGGGCCGCTGCCATGGACCCAGAGCCCCACCCCGAAAACAGCGCCGCAGAGCCGCCACTGGGCACGCACGGTTCAACGTGTCATGAACAGCCCGCTGGACGCCCGAATAGTTGCTCCGTGTGCACTTGTGCCATGCATCGCGCGTCACCCCACCTTGCCCCCGCCGCCGCGCTGTCCATTGCAGGGCAACAATCGGCTCAGCCAGTCAGGATGGCAGGCGCAGACACAATCGCAACGCGTGCGGCTGTGATGGCACGGTCGCACACCGCCGGCCCGCGGCGGGCCACGACACTGCCTAACCTCATTTTGCGGTGTACAGGAGCGCACAACGGTGCTACAGCCATCCTGCTGCTGCGCCCGCTACGCGCACCGCGGCGCCGAGGCACCTGCCCACCACCTCAGCGCATGCAGGGCGTCAGTACCTGGTTGCTGGAGTCAATCTTTGAGCGTTGGGGTGTGTGCGCAGACAAGGCAAACAGGGTATCCAACAGCCGGTGCTGGCCCGGCGTGCCAAGCACTGCGCTTTGGTTCATACCGTCCAACGTATGCCGAGCGCCTTCTGGAGTGCAACCCTTGGCCTGCGCCGGCAAGCAGCGTCGTGCTTGGTGAGCGAGCGGCGGCAGGCACATGTTTATGGCGCAGGCCATATCGATGTATTGTCTGATGGGCGTCACATGGCTTTACACGTAACCAAACTGATGGTCAGCGACTTCCGGGTATCGCGGCTGCCCGCTGTGCACGCCATTGCATGCGTGCTCTCTGCACATGTGGCTTGTCGATAAAGGATGGATTGGCGTGCTGCTTGGTTGGTTGGTTGGGCATGCTCGACCAGTGCTGCTTGTGCTGACCCTTGGGTCTCATGGTGTTGAGCGATGGGTCCCCTTTGATATCTTCAACATGTGCCCACGCATCACATTCCCCTGTTCGTTACACTGTGATCCGCTTCAGGGAGCGCAGATTGACAAGCGTGCGAGCACAAACAGCCACGTCCACCCCAAGCTTCGGCCGCGCGCCGCCGACGCCCAACCGAGCACTAGACGCGCATTGTGCCACAATCCTCTCACCCCACACCGGTTGCTGGGGCCCCTCCGTGACAATTATTACGGTGGCAACGCTGTCTGCCACTTCTGGCTACCTCCTGCCCTGTCCGACCTCGTGCCCCTTCTTCCAACAAGACGAACCTATTGCCGGTCCTGGGCTGGTACTAACCGGTGTTTTTCAACACCACTACCAATCACCTTGCATTGGATGCCGGATCAGCGCCTGCCAATCTATCATACCGCTATCCATTAGCAACGCATACTTGGGGCGGTAGTGCGGTTCGGCACAGCGCAGTGGCGCCGCGCTAGCGACGCAACACGCTTGGCATCATCCAGGCGATTCCCGCAGCATGCAGCGTGCAGCACGTTGGGCGGAGGTGAGCGCGCTGTGGGTGCGCTAGCCATTGGGCGCCAAGGGAGACAGATGTCACCCCAGATGTCGCCCAAGTCAGTGCCAGTGCCACTCACGAGTCCAAGACGCATATAGCTTGGTTCGTGCTATGGCGCTTGTTCGGTGGGTTTGATATCTGACATGCCGTTCACTATTGTCGCACTGTCGCCGACGGCATGGTCCTTCTAATTCAAGACGACCGCAGGTGCACTGTTGTGGTGCGCTGTTCCTTATCATCAAGGGGGGGTTCCCCCCATGGCCGCGTTGCTGCGCACACCCCTCATTGCAGCTGCGCACATCGTCGCCATCCTTGCCGGTGTTCCACCTAACCATACACCACACACAAAACCACCAGTGTAGTGGATTGGGCCAATTTCCAATTCACCATCATGCGATGTCACATAAAGTCAAATGTGACAGGCACGCTCTGCACATGGTATGCCCGTAGTGGTGGCATGCGTGCTGGGCAACGGCAGAGCCGCCGCGCCGGTCGGCTTGGTCCTTGTCCTTGCGGCAAAGGCCGCATTGCCTGTTAGGCAGGCGTAGCGCAGCAGCGGCAGGGCCGCGCCCTACGGGTAAGGGCTCGAACCAACAGTAGACGGTAACAACCCAGCGTGTGCGCTGCTGCACGCAGAGCTGCGCAATACGCGCAAGGGCTCAAGCTGACACCCCAAATGCTTGTTCTGCTTGCGCGCTTGTCAGCGCTGGCCCAGCGCTGCGCCGTTCGGATCGGGGCTCGAGGTGACGCCTGCGATACTTGTTTTGACTACCGGCAGAGCGCCGTACGGATTGGGGCCCAAGGTTGCGCGCCCGCGCTGCTGATCTGGCACGTGCGTCGGTCAACGGCAGTAGACGGCGGCAGTCAACTTGGGCATTTCATCTGTTGAAATGAAATGGCCATAGCCAATCACATCAGTCAAGACAAGAACTGCGACAACAGGCACCCTCAGACAGCAGAGTTGCATAGGGGTCAAGTTGACGCCAGCAACTCGCGTTCGGTATGCGCGCTGGTTGACGGCAAAGCTCGAGGCCATGCCGCAGTTGTTGTGCTCTGGCGTTGGTCATGGTAGAGCGGCGCCAGACGGATAGGGATTCAAGGCTACGTCCACAACAATCGATGCACGCGTTGGTCCAGAGCAGAGTGCGCCGCGCTGGACCAGGCATTCGTGTTACTTGGTCCCAGGGTGTGCGTAAGGAATCCCACGTGCCGGTACGGAACGCTACGGAAACCTAAGGAATGTCGAGGAACGCTTAGAAATGCTAAGGAATCCTTGTTGTTCTCATAGTGGAGTGATGAGCCACTTAGGTGCCAAACCGTCTCGCGTGCGGTGCACTAGAGCGGAGCGGCCGAGCACGGCCCAAGCCACGGCCTGGCGGTCGAGTTTTCGCATGGCCTGCATTACCTTGTACAGTAGCAAAGGTTGGGTGGCTGATGGCCTGCTACGTATACACGCACAAACCCAGGCTTGCCATGAAGTGTACGGGCCGGCCCGCGGACCAGAACAACGACTCTGGGGCACCAGAGTGCCGCAGGCACTAAGCTCACCAGAAACACTGGAACTCCCGTGCGCAATCGCTGAAGGAATACGTAGCGCCGTCTTCTCCAGCGCTGGCAGTCGTACTGCTGCTTGCCTGTGCCACCAAACGCCACAAAGGAGCCACCTATGGCGATGAAGACGCCGAAGCAGATGAGCGCCTTGTGCCAGTTCATGGTGCCGGACTGTGGCACAGAGCGACAGCTACTGTCTGGGGCGGAGCTGGTCATTAACGCGGCGACGGGACTAACCGCCGGGACCACGAAACAGTGGCTCTATACGCACAGAAAAGGGAGGCAAAGAGCGGACGTGGAGCTGGGCTTAGCCGTTTCGACGTGCTGGAGTGTTTGAGGAATGAGCTCGCGGTAGCAAGTGCCTATGACACATCTAGCACCGTATATCTACGGAGGGCGCAATACAGAATAACCCAGTAGCCTTTACGTGCGCGGCACTTGGTGTGCGCGCCCGACGCAACACAAGCACATGTCTTGGAGCGGCCGGTTGCGGGGGCGACACAGGGGAGTGCAACCCTTGGCTTGCGCCGACAAGCAGCGTCTTGCGCTAGCTTGGCGAGCGAGCTGCGGCGGGTGGCGTGTTAATGGTGCATGCCATTACAGCAGTATTGATGTTACGTCTCATGATGGTCACATGGCTTTACCTGTAACACCACTGATGGTCAGTGGCTTGCGGGTATCGGGGCTGCCCATTGTGCCGGCACTGACTGTCCCAGGCACAGTGTGCGCCCCCTGCCAGCCCCCTGCACATCTGCCTGGCCGGCTAATGATGGACTGCGGTGCTGGTTGCTGAGGGGCGGCCGTGCCTGGTGGTGGCACCGCTGGCGGTGAAGCAGCTGCACACCACTTGCAACTCGATGACCCTCGTCTTTGTGTAGGGAGGCTGAGGTCCTGAACTGCCGCCACAGGCCATGGCTTTGCACGCGCGCGCCCGGCTCCCATCGCTTCCGTAGCTGCCCCAGCCAACGAACTTGAGCACGGGTGGGGAATCATCGCAGTAGCGGGATTCGACACAGGCGCCGCGGTTTGACCCCCCAGGGCCTTTCGGGTAGGCCCAATAACCCCAACGAAGGCTCGCAATTCGACCGTACAGGCAGGTACGCATGGCGGGGACGCCATTGTCTGCCACCCATTTTATTGCACCACCTTGCCTCAGCTCCGGTTGCAGCAGCACACTGCATTTGCACTCAAGTAACAGCTACACGGATGACCGCCGCTATCAACGCGCGGCGCGTGGCGCGCACGCATCAAGCACTCAATTCCACACTGGTAAACAAGGCCAGCTGGGAACGCCGAGCGCAACTAATGATTGACATCTTGGAAGCTGTTGGAAGACACCGATCAGGCCACGCAAGTGCCTGTGCGCGCACGCCCCGCGCACATGGCATGCCTGCAATACGGCGCTGCAACAAGCCCTGGGGCAAAAACCAAAGCAACCCACGTAGGGGGGGGGGGAGGTTGCCGTTGCAAGCGCGACCACCACCGCAATAAGCCAAGTAATAAGGCCAGCACAGCACGCCTGAGCACGCCGAGCGCAAATAGACATCATCATCTTGAAACATACTGATCAGGCCGTGTCAGTGCCTGTGCGTGCGTGTCCCACGTGCATGGCATGGCTGCAATATGGCGCTGCAGCAAGCCGTACAGTACCCATGTAGTAGTAGGTTCGTTACAAACGTATGTACAAACGTGGTGGCACCAAAGCGGCTCCAGTAGCGGGGAGCAGGCAGCAACCTAGTCCAATCTAGTGGTTATCTCGCGAACTGACCTCATCGGGAGTTATCGCTGGGCCACCGCCGCGATCCGAATCGTTTGGACCAGGACCAGGCTGATCAGGTCGCTCTGGCCCTGCACTAAGGCGCCAGCAAAGCTGCGTGCGTGTAGAACCTGGTGAATGAAGAACGGAGCCAGGAGCTTGCCGAATGAAGCAAGGGCCATCGAAGTGCTACGCTCGGCCCCCAATCGCGAAGGAGCCGCATGCCACTTGCAGGGCGGCGGCGGCGTTCGCGCCGGTGACTTTCGCGGCGCGGCAGACCGTACAACACCAGCGCCTCATTGTGTGACGTTGTACACGTCGTCAACTATACCACAAGGCCATTTTCCCGCCCAGGCCCAAGCCTATAGGCTGTCCTGTACTTGTCAAAGGGTCTGCCGCATGTATAATCATCCGTCCAGCCGTGTAGCAGGCGAAGTGATGTGCGGAGAAGAACGACACTTTGCGACGCCGTACCGCCGTCGCACTGTCTTGTCGCACTGCATGCCTGGGCAACCAGGACCTCTCGGCGGGCGCCGGCCGAGCTGGTCATTGGTCATGCCGTTCCTATGACTGGACTGGTATTGTTAATGCACTTCCCAGGCATCCACAGCCTCGCCTGCACATTGGCCTGCGGCGGTGCCTGCCTCCGTCAGTCTTGCAGCGAGCGACTGATTGCTTGTACCCCCAGTCTGCTACCCAACAGGTGCTAGGGTTGTGTACTGACTGTCTTCGCACTCTCTGCACGCCGGCACACAGCGCGACCGCGACAGAAGCACAGCGCCGGAGGCTAAACCCCCCACACACCCAGTGCAGTTGGTACTCACTTCTCCCACAGTGTCGACCCCAGGACAGCGTGCGGACCAACCCCGCAGCGTGGCGCTACCAGTCTTTAGGCTGCGCCCAGGAAGAGGAAGGGCTATACGCTTCTCGAGGTAAGGACAGGCCTGCGCCGTCTGCTGCCTGCGTGTATGTGCACATATGGGCCCACATACCGCCGCCGTACAGTAGTATAACCGTACAGAGTATAGTGAGTGTTTTTTGCATGCAAGCATAGTCCTGCAACAGTCCGGGACCCACCGCAACACAGACGGGCACGCACTGCTGCGGTTTGAACGACCCTTAACATGCTGTTGCTGCTGATGCTGGTTTTCAGCTCCAGGAAACCCCTTTATCCTCAGCCAAGCGCCCAACATGACGGCTATCGGCAACAACGAGGCACTGACTCGGCCCGGCTTAGCCACCGCTCTTTGCGGAACCCTGACGTAAGGCCAGGCACATTGCCACAAGTAGGCCCCAAGCGTGTTAGTGGGTTGGCTTCATAGCTTGTGGCCTTTGCTGCGTCCCACCGTTTCTCGCTGCCACGCTGAGATGCCTTAGCGACAACCCCGCCACCGGCTGCCACGGTCTCGAGCTCATGGTCTTGTGTGGCCGCAGGCTGCTCGTGTGCGCGGTGACGGGCCATGTCAGAGAGCTGCTGTCATGTTGGTTCTGGGGCACCAGCCTTTCCACCGCTCGCAAGGTCGGTAAGCCTTGCCCTGCCGTCGCCGGCACATCAACTGACGCTGCGCCATCGCCGCAGCCGTCTTACGCACGCGCACCCTCCTGCACACATGCGCCCGCCCCTTCGGCCAAGGCCGACATGCACGCGCGCATGCTATGACCGTGCACCACTGCACTGGGCGCTGTATGCAGGGCTATGCAGCCATCCGGGATCCATTGCTTGGCTTCTTTATGCAGCGCATCTACGCCAGGGCCCAGGTGCGTGCGCCGCACGCATTTTGTCGTACTGCACCGTGCGACTCTCAGCGCAACGTCTGGCCGGTCACAGCAACCGCATTGTACAACGGACATGTCCGAAGTTGAAGGGCCGTCTTCGCTCCGTGTTTGAAGCGAGCGCCCCGGCGGGGGCTACCGTACTCACGCACATAGGTCAGCCACTGCACCTGCCCCTCACGCACCACAGCGGTGGGCCGACATGGTGTCAGCCCAGAGGGTGCCAGTCAGGTGACCTTGACCTTGATGTGTGATTACATGGAAGTAGCCAAGTACATCAGTACCAATGTTGTGGTCGGAACCATCGGCACTCTCTGGATGGTCAGTCAGTCGGCCGGTAGGCACTGGCCGCGCATGCATCATCTATATCCGCGCTGGCCAACCACGTGCCGGGCCTGTCGGCTCCGTGCCACGCGGCTGACTGCCCCACCGCCAGGGCCCCTTGGCGTCCCAGTGGGTCGACATCCCACCACCATTATGATAATGTTTCAAGCTATTGCCAGTGCATGTGATTGCACGTAAAGCCAAAGGCGACTGACGCCTTCTCTGCTCATATGCCCACGCCCAGGAGTGCTACAACCGCCCCATCGCAAGCGCGCCCGGTGCCTGGGTCGACGTGATGGAGCGCGTGAACATCACAGGCACCAGGTGTGAGGTCGCGGGGCGGTGACGTGCAGCCAGGGACACGTGTACGATTCGCTGTTTGCTACAGTGCTTCCAAGACATTGGATTGCACGTAGTCTCCAAGGTGACCGAACACCGCCGAGCGTGGCTTGCTCCGTTGGAACGGCCGCGCGAAAGGGTCTATACGCAGTGTGCGTGCTTGCCACGCACACGCTCATCACTGCTCGCGTTTTTGCGGTGCGCCACAGCTGTTGACTGATGCGATGCGGTACAAGGCCCAGGGGGTCGATCACGCACTTTGACTTTGAGTTACTCAATCGTACAGGGAACAACGCAGGGGCAGGGGGGCAAGGCGAGCAGAATGGCGCCAGCCTTTAAGTGCGGCACCAGGCAACGGCAAACACCTGAACACAAAATACATCGAACCTATTCAGCCAAGATGCACTGGTCCCGCCTGTCACCCTTTGCGCAGGGCCCTGGTAGAGTTCGTGCCCACAGGTCGTACACAGCGCTGCCTGAACCTGGCGTCGTACAACTACCTGGGCTTTGCGGCGGCCGACCCGTACTGCACGCCGCGCGCGCTCGACTCGATCCAGCAACTGGGCGTCAGCAGCTGCAGCCCGCGCGTCGCAGCAGGTAGGCAGGCGGCGAACTGCACGACCAGTACGGCAGTGTGCGTAGCGCCCGTGGGGGCACGTGTACGTGCCGTTGGGCTTTGTGCCTGGCCAGGCGTTTGTCGCGGCACTGCGCAGGAGAGGGTGTCGGGCACCTTTGGCTTTCTTTACGGACACTTGCAATACATGTATTGGTCATGATGCATCAATCACTTTACAATGGCTGGAGCGATTGACAAACAACGGGGGCAGCACAATTCGGCCGCGGGATGGATGCATATGGGCACACGGTGTATGCCTCGAGCCCCCGCAGCGCAGGGCGCCCTACGCCACCATGCCATGCATGTCGTGATGCCACGCCGCGCTGCTGCTGTACATGGTCCTGGCAGGAAGAGGACCTTACGCCCCGGAACGTGTCCCTGCTGCCCGTACGGCAAGCCCGCGGTGTACACGACGACCATCTGACATCCCGAACCTCCCTCACCGTTTCCTACGCATCCCTGCGCCTTTGCCCACGACCCTCCCTTGCTGTTCACCTTGCTTAAGCCCCTCCCCCGCCCCCTGATGCCGTGTTGCACATGCACGTGCACCCCGACGTCCTCCTTTCCCAGGCACGACCTCCGTACACGTGCAGCTGGAATCGCTGGTTGCGCGCTACCTGGGGGTGGAGGCGTCCATCACGTACGGTAAGTGGTACGGCACGTCACCGCAGCGCTGGTGTACGTCCTTCATGGTCATCCCTGCCTGCAGCAACGGATATCCCAACAGTCGTGATGCTGGCGGTGGCATCGGTTGTGTCCCCCGGTTCCCAAGCAACAGTGGAGGGGGTCAGGGCCATTACATTAGTAATGACTTATCAAAGTTATCAGGCTATTCCCAATACAAGTAATGTGATCTCTCTCGCCAAAGATGGCTGACACGCTTTGCAGCACCCGCCCACCCACGCATCCGGCCTTCGAGCCGGCTGCAACAGGTGCCGATGGCGGTAGCCATTGCATCGTGAATGACGCATGAGCTTGTTTGCAACTGATTTAGTTTCACATAAAGTCAATCGCCGCTCGCACCCTCTGTTCCGCTGGCTGCTGCTGCTGCAGGCATGGGCTTCGCCACTAACAGCACCACCATACCTGCGCTGGTGGGGCCGGGCTGTCTCATCCTGTCAGACTCGCTCAACCACGCCAGCATCGTCTCGGGCGCGCGCCTCAGCGGCGCCAAGGTCAAGGTATGTTCGCGTACGGCGCGTTGCATGCGGTTCAACGATTGACGATGCAAAACTGAAATAATTGTGTGCGTGTGTGGCGCGCCACGCATCTGATACACAGAGCAGGTGCGCACGCGGCAGGGAAGCATCAACTCGTGCACTACCGCACGCGCTGTGGCGCTCGCACTGCGCAGGGATGTCCAGCCAGTCATGGTTGGCCGTTGTTGCTGCCATTGTTGGACTGGGCGCATGTTGATGCGCCATACCGACGATCTACGTTGTACTGAACTGGTATGCGCTGGTATGCTGCCGTACCCAGCGCACGCCAGCGGCCCACCCAGACTACCCCCACCACGTGTCAACGACATGTACATATACAGAGATCGTTAGAACCTTTTGAGGCACGCTCGAAGCGCACATGACTTGTACGGCAATTGTACGGCAGGTGTTCCGCCACAACGACGCGGCCCACCTGGAGCAGCTGCTGCGACGGAGCATCGCGGAGGGCCAGCCGCGCATGCGCCGCGGGTGGCGCAAGGTGCTGGTTATCGTGGAGGGCATATACTCCATGGAGGGGGAGGTCTGTAACCTCAAGGACATTGTCCAGGTGCGCGCTAATCCAGGTGTTATCAGCTCAACAATGGTGTCCTGCAGCTTTGCATCTTTTGCAGCGTATCGGTGTAAGCACCGGTACAAGCTGATGCATGTGCGGGCACGTAAGTGATGCAACACAACTGGCGGGTCACACTCTTGTATCGGCAACCACAGAAGGGACATCCGCCGAACGGGCAAACAGCTCCTGTCCTGTGAGCGCGTGCCTCCGTGTGTCTGGCACACCAAAGGGTGGCTCCCTGCATTTCGTCGTGCTTGATGTATTGGTCTGTTGCCCATCCATGTGGGAAGACGTAAAGCCGAAGGCGATCGGCACCCTCAGGTCTGGCGCGCCCATCCATCCAGACCCCGTGCCGCAGCAAACTGGGTTAACGTGTCTAGATGCCTGCCCCCCGCCCACCCCCCCACCCACCCACAGCTTGCAGCCGACCCCTCTGCCTGCCAGTCACCTCGTGCCTTACGTGCCGTCACATGTACTCCAAGTAGCCTCGTACATCTCTCCTTGTACACGATGCATCGATATTGATATGATTCCATTGCCCGAAACGCCGCGCGTGACCCCTGTTTGCCCTGCATGACGCCGTCTGGTCTGCCGTGTCTTGGCGTGCCGCCCCACTGCACCCATCATCTGACCGATGTATCCGAAATAGCCGGCATACACGGACTGTGACATAACCGCTGGCACTCCTGCCCCCATCATCCGCACCTGCAGTGATCGCCAATCACTGCAACGGCGTGTACGTGTATCCTGACGCGGCGCACGACACATTGCGATACGGCATTCAGGACACAACCACCGCCGTACCACCGTATGTCGTACTGCCGCGGCGCCGCGCCGCCCGCGCAGGTCGCCAAGCGCTACAAGGCCTACGTGTACCTGGACGAGGCGCACAGCATCGGCGCGATGGGCAAGACGGGGCGGGGCGTGTGCGAGCACTGCGGCGTGGACCCACGCGACGTGGATGTGCTCATGGGTGAGGCCAGAGCACACACGCAGGGGGCAGAAGGGGCGGGATGTCAATGGTTGCTGCTGGCACATGCGTTCCAGTGTCTTTTGGGACAGAGAAACACGTGACACGTGAAACGCATGTGTGCGTTGCTGATTGTGCATTGCATCGAATGCCGGACCTTTTGCACTTCCAGCTGGCGTGGACTCAGCGAACGGGTGCGGTTGTTTCGGGTGAGGACAGCTGGGAGGGCGCCACTTGCCTGGCTTTCCGCTCTATACTCCATACATGACCTGTTTGGGGATATGCAGGCCCTTGCATAGTCTAGAGCTCGCGGCGCGTCAAACTGTACTCGCAGGTGGTGGTGCCAATGGTGTAGGTCAATGCATTGTGTTCATGTGCAAAGCCATTTCCAATACATGTCATTGCATGAAAGCCAAAGGTGAATGGCACCCTCTGCGGATGGGTGGTGGCCGGCAGGCCACTCGCCGCACGTAGGGTGCACCGCCGCCGGGCGGCTGGGCGCCGGCGGCCCGTGCCGGCCAGACTCTGTACGGCGAATGCAGTACAAGTCACGGGTCGGCACTGCCGTGCCACCCGTGCCCAGGCACCTTCACCAAGTCGTTCGGCTCCTGCGGCGGCTACATTGCGGGGCGGCGTGAGCTGGTGGAGCACATCCGCCGCCACAGCCCGGGCCACCTGTACGCCTGCGCCATGGCGCCAGGCGCAGCGCAGCAGGTACGGAACGGTACGGCATGGCCCGCCCGGGCCACCTGTACGCGCAGCAGGTCCACAACGGGACAGGCTATGCACCTTGAGCCCCACGCCTGCCAGGAAGTGCCGATCATTTGTGCCTTTGCATGTGACTGGATGTACTGGTAATGCCTTGTTACATCAGTCAGCATGTAACGGATGGGGCCATTAGCTCCCTCTACGTCTGCGCTCGTCCGCTGAGGCGCACCCCGGCGAGGACCGACGCACAGTGCCGACACACCGTCCAAACAACGTGGCGCGAGCTTCGCGGCCCGAACTCCTACGCGTCTACCGTTTCCGTGTTTCCCTCTCCCGCCACGGGGTTTTGCCCACCACCACCACCACCACCTCCGTCGTCCCCCCGCCCCCCCGCATCCCCCACTCGCCCCCCTCACCCACCCACCCACCCACCTGCACCCACCCACCCACACAGACATATAGCGCCCACAGAGCCCCCAACCCAGCCCCGCAATCCCCCCTCGGACCAAAAGTAACCCCCCTTTTCCCGCTCATCCCCATGGGGCCCTATGTCGTACATTCCCAGGTGATCAGCTCGCTGGAGGTGGTGATGGGGCTGGACGGCACCGACCGTGGCCGGTCCAAGATCAAGGCGCTGCACGACAACGCCAACTACGTGCGGCGCCGCCTGCTGGACATGGGCCTGTCCGTACTGGGCAGCTGGGACAGCCCCGTGGCGGCGATACTGACATACAACCCCGCCAAGAAGTACCTCTTTGGCAGGTGCGGGCGACGCCTGTGCGCAGTTTGTGTGTGTGTGTGTGTGTGGGGGGGGGGGGGGCAAGGGTAACGATGGTGTGTACCATTGCATCAGGATTGATGATCATGATGATGCAATTTCGTGTAAAGTCAATATGAGGGGTGACAACCGCTGGCGGGGCCAGGGAATGGCATGTAGCGCGTGCAGATGCATCGGCATGGCGGCTCAGCTGCTGGCAGCAGCGGTATGCGTGTTGCTTTATGATCCGGGATCTCCCATCCACCTCGCAAGATGACGAGCACTAACCGGCCCTCTCTTGCGTTTTGGGCGCGACGTCCCCGATGTCATGAAACAGGGGAGGCGCTGAAGCGTTGGGCTCCGCGTTCTGAAACAGAGGGTGCCGGTCGCCTTTGAGTTTACTTGCGATTAAGTGTATTGGCGGCAGCCGAGTACATCAAGCACGACGTAATGACAGGGACCATCAGCAAGGCCTGACTGCGGTCGTGCTGGCCGCGCGCATGACCTGCTGGTGCTTGTGTGCAGGGAGACGCTGAAGCGCGGCCTGGCCTGCGTCGTGGTGGGCTTCCCCGCCACGCCAATGCTCATGACGCGCGCGCGGCTGTGCATCAGCGCCGCGCACACCAGGGAGGAGCTGGACTGGGCGCTGATGCAGATTCAGGAGGTGCGGGGCCGTACGGCAGCGGGGAAGGGGTGCGCGTGCAGCGCAGCCGCCTCGAATAGGCTTCGGTTCATGTCAGGTCGTCAAAAGCAAATGGTTTGTGCATACATGCGTGCACGGGTCTGCGCACGTGCAACAGCAAGGCGTGCGGCCTTTTGAATCCCATTAGGTCACCTGCACACACGAGTGTGCGTGCGGGCGGCGCAGCTCCGCGCGCCCGCGCCCCGCGCCTGGTCAGCTGGCGCTTTTTGGTCAGCTGGCCTGCACAGTTGCAGGCCGCACGTGCAGCTGTGCCGGAGGGTGCCAGTTACCTTCAGCTTTACGTCTACATACATGTATTGGTAGTAGCCTACTACATTAGTTACAATGAAATGACGGGGACTAATAGCACCATCTGACTGTGCGCGAGGGCCGGAGGCCAGGGAGCAGCAATCTTCAGGATGTACAACTTCTGCCACAGGGGGCTAGTGACCCTCTGGCTTTCTGAGAAATTACATGAATTGAAACGATGCGTATACGTCAAATCTGATGTAACGGCCACAACGACGCTGTCGATTCCCACGGAGGGTGTCATTTCTCCCTGTCACATGATGTATCAGGCTATTGCCCTTCCATGAGGTTGAACGTCAAGTCAACGGTTGCTAATGCCCTCTGGACGCACTTGCGCTGCGATGGTTGTGCGTGTATGGTTCTTTGTTCGCTGGACAGGTGGCGGACATGGTCCTCATCCGCTACCGGAACAAGGCCCTGAAGAAACACGTCCTCGAGGTGGGTCGCGGCAGCGGGAACCCACCGCCGTGGGCTTTGCATGACATGGCCTGCATCGATAGTAGCCCGGTACACCAAGCAAGGCGCAAAAGCTGGAATGGGACGAATGGCACACCCTCTGCAGCAGCAGTCGTGGCGGCGGCTACAGGCCCCCATCAGAGAGGGGGCCAGTCACCCCTGGCCGCGCGTGCAAGCGCATGTAATGGGAGCGGTCTAATACATCAAGAGTACTGTAACAGCTGACAAGCACTGCCCCCGCAAAGTTAGCAGCCGGGAGCGCGGCGAATGCCCGACACTGCAGCAAGCGTTTTGTTTGGGGGGGGGGGGGGGGGGCTGACGGGAGCGTCCAATCCAACGTGCATGCAAACGAGCGCGTTTTCCGCTCCAGAACGCACCAGCGGTGCACCGTCAACCCACACATGGCGTGCAAAGAGTCTTTTGGCGGGTCATGCGAGCCGCCAGGGAGGGGACCACGCACACGGATGCCAGACACGGTACATGCAAGGCTGATCGTAGCAGGCACCTAAAGTCCTTCTTAAACAACGGCATTCGATAGCCACAATCGAAGGAATGAGCAGGAATGAGCCAATGGGATAATCCCGCCTTGCCGGGCAGCGCATGCCGTACAACTACACGTCATGTGGCGGTATCCCCGTTGTAATCCTCCCCAACCCCCAGGAGCTGAAGCACTTTTTGGACAACGATGCTACTGCGACGGCGGCCGTGGAGGCGGCCAAGTGCAGCAGCCCCAGCGACGGCACCACGCAGCTGCCGGCCGAGCGGCCAACGTCGCCGCTCTCCTGGGTGCGCGCGCTTGTGGCGGCGGTGCCGGGCACGGCGGCCGGCCTGGCGAGCGGCCCCCTTGCAGCAAGCAGCAGCAGCGGCCATACGTGCGCGCTGCGTGGTTCAGCGGCAACAGCGCCGCAGCTGTGGCCACCGCCGAACCGCGCCGCGGCGGCGGTGGCAGCAGCAGTAGCAGTACCTGCCTGCTGCCGTCTGCAGCGGCCCGCGACTATGGCCTCCGCCGCGGTGATCCCCATCTGAAGCGCAAAGGAGCCTCAGAGAGTGAATCAAAAGCCTCCAAGAAAGGTTGTTCCGGCCTTTTGCTAGCCACGGCTGTGGGCTGTAGAGGTGGGGGCCGAGGCGTGCCCTGCTGGCGACACAAACCATCATTATCACCATGATATGTGAAGTGGAGATGGCGGCCGCGGGGCGACGCGAGGACAGAGCGAGAGTGCCCGTGTTTCCGGGCAACACATGGTTACTGATGTTATAGCCTATTTCCAATACATGTAGCTGTACGTAAAGGCAAGGGTGACTTGGACCCTCTGGCGAGGAGTACCTGGTGGCCACATTGCGCAGTTGTTGGGCTGCCGCCTGACTGACATTGACACTGCAGGAGTCCTATACGAGTGCAAACCGTGCGGGCCTGCTCGTGATAAACGCCAAGACGGACCCAGGGGTATAAAGGCAGCCAAGCGGTGTTGCACGTTCGCCCTGTGCGGACCGTGCAGGTTGCAGAGCGCCCGCTTGGTGTTTCTGCCACCGGCGGTTTGTGCGATTGAGTGCAGCCAGACTAGCAGGATGCGATAGACTACGCACAACCGCGCAAGAACGCAAGTGGCCAAGTGCGGGTCTGTTTGTGCGGGTCCCATCACTTGCCGCCTGCCTGGAGTTCCCCTCACACATTCGCGGCTCGCAGGATGTGCAGTACACATTCGTACGTAAGAGCGTTTGTGACGAATCTATGCGTCGCACTTTTACGCAGACTGGTGAAGCTTGCTGCTGCGTCTTGTTACTGGACAGGCGTATCGGCGGTGGGCCACAGGGCGTGCTCTCAGAGGCGCATCGGCCCTACGTGACGCAGCAGCGTACGCAGCGCAGCGCAGTACATAGAGCCGTGCGTAGGCTTGCACCCGTACCGTTGATCGCACCGTTAATCGTACCGTTGATCGTACCGTTGATCCGCTGTAACAACATCGGATGACATCAGGTACCAGTGCATATCCTGCTCCGTGTACGCCGTTGGTTGTGGTGTGTTTTGCCCTTTGATCGTTGCAGAGGGCGCCAGTCACATTCGGATTTACACCTGAATGCATTAGTTGTAGCCCTGTATAGACAAGTAACATGGCAATGCGGGGACCATGGGCACCCTCTGGTGTCACGCCGGCAGCCGAGTCATGCAACCCGACAGCCGAAACTGTGTGCCATTACGAGCAGGTCAGGGGTGCATGGCCCGTGAGTGGACCCCGCGCTTTCGCCCGTTTTGTGAGCCTTGGTGGTGCAGGACTAGGCGACGTGGCAAGCAGGGTAATGCAGCTAGGGTGCCGGCGGTGACGGTCAATACATGGCTGTTGATGTATTAGGCTCTTTGCAATACATGCACCTGCACGTGAAGCCGAAGGTGACTGACACCCTCTGGGTCGACGAGACACCGCAAAGCTAGGGTTACAATATGGGTTTGGTAGCATTTGTGTCGAGGGCTCGATCGCTTTAATTGCACACTACAAGAACTAACTGTACAACGCCGGTGTACTTTGACGGTGTTTTTGGCGTCGGCGACGCTTTCGTGGCAGGGACGGTAGGCGCAGCTGTAGTCGCAGGCCAGCAGCTGAAGCCGGCGCTGTGGCTTCAGCTGTGTGGCTGCAGCTGTGCTGCACGCTGCTGCTGCGCAGCAGCATGTCCCTAATCGGACGGCGACAACTGCTGGGGGTGTACGGCACCTGAGCGCTTAATACATGCGCCACGGCACATCCGTCAGATGATTGTATGCGCCTGGCACGCTTCCTTCTTCCAAGCAGTGTGGCAACTGTCGCTTGTTGGATGGGACATCGGTATGCTCTGTTGTATCGAGCGCCGGAAGCTGCTGGTGCATCATCGCGGAGCTATGATATGGATACGGGTCGTGCATGGACGACGGGTGTGGCCGTGTGGGGCGCCGCGCCGTGCCGCGCGCCCCACCCCACATGACGACCCCGCCCAGTACATGCTGGATAGGCCTGAGGATGTACGCGTGTATGACATGAGTTATGCGCCTACATACGCCAAAAAGCGTACATGGTAAGTGGGCCCACATGTTACATAGTGTACGATAGTACGAGTACGGCAGCCAGTACTACCATCAGTACGGCACTGGCGCACATCGTCGCGCACAGGTGTGACGTCTTTTTCCCTATTCTGTTGCCATTCAACGTAACACTACATCGGAATCTATGAGTCTATGAGGCTTAAGTGCTGTACAGCAACGCATGCTGTCACACACGGCGTGCGCCCCGCCCAAGCTATCCAACAAAGGCCAGCACGCACTATGCCAGCATGCGACTCCCTGCAGAAAGACTAAATAGGTTAACAACCGTCTTGGCCGGCTGCCTATCGCCTACATAGTGAAAGCCATCTCTTCACAGCAGCGTCCTCCCTGAGGGTAGAGTCCTGCTTGGCGAAGGCAGGTTCGACGACGTACGCCGCTGCCCACGACTTGTGCTAGTTCTTTTCGCGGCGGCGCTTGAACGCCGCCACAACGCCCTGCTCTAGTAGGCTGGCCGGAACGTCGTCACGCTGAGCCCACGCTTCAGCCTGCTCCCACACGCAAACAAATTCACTCAGCAGCGGCTTGTCCGCCTCAAACTGATGTATGCCGTCCAGCACGGGCTGGAGCAGGTCCACGACCAGATCGCCGTTCTTCCACAAGTGCGAGCGCGCTGCAGGGGCAAAGGAACGTAAGCAGAGCATGAATGAAGGGGTTTGATGTCAGCAGTGGTGTGTTCTTGCTGTACAATGCACTGCACACTGCGCCGCCACACACGCTGTGCTGCCATGTGCGCTTCCCCTGGTGGCTGGTAGTTTCGTAAGGCTGCTCCATGCTAGCCCCGATCAAGTGATAACAACAATCATGTTACGCATGGTCAAACCCGCGTGCGTTAAGGGGGCTGGGCACGATGGACCTCACGACGATACCCGAAGGGTATCTACCCAGCCACCAGGATCAGGAACAGGGCGGGCGGGCCGCCTAACCGGCGGCGTCTCCTGGGCGCCGCCTCTGGTGCCACGAGGAGCCTTCTCCTGTGCTGCCTGTGCTGGGCCTGCGGGCAGGCGCTGTCCGGCGGGCCGTTCAAGGTACCTGCGGACGGAGCTTGACAATGGTGTGTCCTGCCAGGACGGCGTGCGCGTGCAGTCTGGATGCACAGCGCTGTGCCGCAGCAGGTTCCCTCAGTGTCGGGACCAATTGTTTCCCAATGGATCCGCAGACGCCTAGGGCGATGGCGGTCTGCTGCGTGTACCGCACCTTCCAGCCCGCCGCCTGGAGCAGCTCGGCCAACCGTGCGTGCTGCAGGGCCTTCTCGTGCACTTTCTCGGCGTGATTGGTGTCCGAGCCGTACCCAACTTCAAGCAGGTGCACGGTGTACACTGACGATCCTGGGGGTCTGGGCCGGTGTACTCGTCATCCTCGAAGGCGGTACGCTGGAGCGACGGGATGAGTAGGATGTGATTGGAGATTCCTGAACCGATGAAGCCGTGAGGACGTTAGTCCAATACACCCGGATGGCACAACCTAAACCTGTGCCGCGGTAATCCGCAGAGGTTGCTGCACGCAAAAGAGGACAAACGTTAGACAAGACAGAAGTGCCCCCCCTGGGTGCAATGCGGCAGGCAGCAGTTGCAATCAAAGACGTAGGATGTCCAGGCGGTACTGCCGTGTTTCCTCAGCGGGCAAGTCTGGGAGCAGCCAGCCCGGGAGGCGGGTTCCCATGTTGTGCGCAGAGCGCTCGGCTTCCCTTTCTGCGTCCATGAACATGACACAGCCCCCGCTTCTGCCCGCTCGATAGCCTTTGCAATAATCTGCACCGCCTTGTGGCGAAGGATGTACTGCTTGTGCATGCCGGTGTGAAAGAGAAGATTCCTGAACCGATGACTCCTTGAAAACGTAAGTCCCGAGAACCCTTCCCGACGGCACAACCTACAACCTGTGCTGCGGTGATCCCGAGAGGTGTGAACATGAGAGAAGATTCCTGAACCGATGAACACCCGGCCATCACGTGTGTACAGCCGTCTGGGCGGTTACACAGCGGGCAGGGTGATTGGAGATTCCTGAACCGATGGGTGCCTCGCTGGCGTTGTGCGCTCTGTGCGTGGGGTGGTGGCCGTACCGCGCAGCCGTCTTGGCGGTGTAAAGCTGGCCGTAGCGCACTGTGAGAATGGCCATACTGGCACCGAAGGGCACGTTGGGATTCGTCCACATACCGTTGCTGGCCTTGGGGCACAGGTCGGCTGGGGCCGCCCGCAATAGCTGCTCATAGATAGAGCCTCTCCTCTCCGACGCCTCCAGCGGCCGTCCCAGCTACGCACTGCTTGACATGTACGTTGAGGTTGTTTACGTATGAGTCTCTTGTGTTTGGCCCAGCACAGCCTCTCGTACGGCTTAGGTTTCCACGAAATCAGGGGCCCATTGCAGTCGTGTGCTCGTCATCGCCACGCTGGCGCCCGTCCTGCGCAGTCAACGAGAACATGGCCGCCTCCTGCGCAGCTTTGTCCGCAGCCTCGTTGCCCGCGACGCCCGTGTGGCTCTTTACTGTTCGGATGAAGGTGTGGGTGCCCGCTGCGGCGCGCGCCTGCTTGACGGCGGTCAGGAGCGGCAGGTGCTTGCTTTCCCTCAGTCTGGGCGCGCGCTATGTGGCCTTCAGAATGAGAAGTTGGGACACCTGGCTGTCGGTGTATACTTCCAGTGCCGCCTCGCCGCGTGCCTGAAGGCGCGGGCCCACCTCACACACAGGTATGTGGAGGGCACTCATCAGCTCTGCCCTCTGTATAGTGTTGGTCGCCTCAAAACCGTTCGGGTTGATTCGGAAGATGTTGGCTTCCAGCATCCGCTCGCCGTCTCTTTCTTTGGGTGCAGCGTACACGGCCGCGCCCAGGATGTTGCAGCCGGTGATGGGGTCTTGGATACAACTCCCGTCCGTGTACACGCCTTGCCCAGGTGCGAAGTGTGCCGCTAGGTTGCATTGGCTGCAGGGTACGCCGTGTGCATGCGCTCAACGTCGCTGCTAGGGTTGGCTGGGTCAGCACCAGGGCCGTGCGCAGCGTGCGACCAGCTGGGGCACGGCGTTGGGGCGGGCTGCGCGCGCGGCTCCTGCGCTGCGCCATAGTCATGGGTGTACAGTACCGCGTCGCCGTACCAGAAGGTGCCTGGTGGGCTGCCATGCAGGAGTGCGTCGCGCAGGGAATGCAAGCGACTGGGGCCACCCTGCTGTTTCTGCTGCAGGTAGCTGAGGCCCGCCCTGTTCGCGACGGCAAGAACTAACGTCCAGGGTCGCCGCGCGTGGGTCATGCCGTGTGGCAGTGGCAGGCCCCACCAGCGCTGATGGCGCAAGGCAGGTATCGCCTGCGTTTCGCTCCGTCCTGTACTGTGCCAGGAGCCACACCATGGGGTGTCCGTACATGGTAGCGACGGCCTCTTTGTGTGGCTCACGGGCATAGCAAGATCGCCACGGTGGCAACGTCCGGAAATGCCTGCGCAGATGCAATGGCCCAGCGTACGGCCCTTCAGCCTGTCCGTGGGATTGTCGCATGGGTGGGCTTGGCTGATACCTACGTGCGCGCATATAAAAAACAACAACAACAACAACAACAACAATAACAATAACAATAACAATAATAATAATAATAATAATAATAATAATAATAATAATAATAATAATAATAATAATAATAATAATAATAATAATAATAATAATAATAATAATAATAATAATAATAATAATAATAATAATAATAATAATAATAATAATAATAATAATAATAATAATGATGCGCTGGGTCAAACCCGCGTGTGTTAAGGGGGCTGGGCACGATGGGCTAGCACGGAGCAGCCTTACGAACTACCCAGCCACCAGGGAAACCAGGAAGATGGGGGCGCCTAGCTGGCGTCCCCTGGGCGCCGCCGCTTGCCGCGGCGGGCCTGCCCCGGCCTTGCCCGGTGCGAGGCGGAGGTGGCAGCGCCCCTATCGTGGGTCGCTCGAGGTGCCGTCGGAGTTTGACGATGGTGTCTGGATGGTGTGCCCAGACATAACCGCGTGCTCATGCAGTTTGGCGGCGCAGCGGCGGGCCGCGGGCTGTTCCACCCCAAGCTCACGTAGCAGCGGGACCAGGCGTCGCCCAATGGCGCCACAGACGCCGAGCGCAATCGCGCTTTGTTGCGTGTATCTCACTAGTCGCCAGCCGGCGCTTGCAGGAGTTCGGCCAGGCGGAGATGTTGCTGGGCTTTTTCATGCGTTTCGTCCGCATGCCTGGTGTCCGAACCGTATCCAACTTCGAGGAGGTGAACGGTGTGTTTGCAGCGTTCGTCGGGCGGGGGCCGTCATACGCTGCATCCATGCAGTCCGTGCGCTGCAGGGTGGGAATGAGTAAGATATCAGGCCTGTGGCGCCGTACCTCTTCTGCAGGCAGGTCCGGCAGCAGCCATGCGGGCAGGCGGGTGCCCATGTTGTACTCGGAGCGCTCGGCGTCCTTCTCGGCGTCCATGAACATGACGCAGCCGCCGTTCGCTCCCGTGTGCGATGGCTTTCGCTACGGTCCGTACGGCCTTGTTGTGGCGGGCAATATACAGGCTTGTGCATGTCTCCGTGCCTGCAGCCGCCCAGGATGTGACCGCAGGAGTCCGGTATATGGCATAGCGGGCACGGCGCATCGGCAGCGTTCTCGGGCCCGTGGGTAGAGTGCGGCGGAATCGCGCAGCCCATTTGGCTGTGTACAGCTGACCGTGACGTGCCTTGAACATCGTCAGGCTGGCGGCGAAGGGCACATTTGGGTTGGTCCACATTCCGTTGCTGGTCTTGGGGCACAGGTCGCCGTCGCCGCTTTCCAGTAGCTTTCGTACTGTCGTACAGGCCCAGCGCCCCCGTGCCGGCCACACACTGCTTGACGTGCACGTGTAGGTTGTGCACATAGGAGTCCTGATGGCTGGCCCAGCAGAGTTTGTCGTACGGGTTGTTGTCGGTGGCTTCCACAAAGTCGGGTTCCGCCTGACGGGCTGGCCCGTCCTCATCATCACTGCCCTCTCGGTCCCGTTTGCGCGCAGTTGCAGCATTCAGGTTACGTTCAGCCACTTTGCGCCGCTTTATCTGCCACGTCGTTGCCTACTACGCCTGTGTGGCTCTTTACCTTGCGACGAACGTGTGCGTGCCGTTGAGCGCGCGGCCCGAAGCGCCAGAGTGATGGCTTTCAGCAGCGGCCAGTGCTTGCTTTCGCGGAGCAGGTCGGGGCGCCGGATGGCCTTCTGGATCAGGTGCTGGGAGACCTGACTGTCAGTGAATACTGTCAACTCTTGCACTCCGAGACCTGCGATGCGCGGCCCGACCTCCTTGGCTGCGTAGTGCAAAGCGCTCAGCTCCGCCCTCTGGCTGGTGTTGGTGGCTTCCAGGCCATTCGGTTGATGGTGAACACGTTGGCGTCTCGCATGCGCGTCCCTTCGCGCTCGTGCTTGTCCAAGGGGGCCGCGTACACCGCTGCGCCGAGGAGGTTGCAGCCGGACGCAGGGTCCTTGATGCAGCTGCCGTCCGTGTAAACGCCTTGCTCAGGTGCGAAGCGCGCAGAGACCGTGTCGGGAAACTTCATGCGCATGCGCTGTATGGGGTTGTTGGGAGCGGCGGGGACGTCGGCTGTGGCCGTGTTGCCCGCCGCATACGGCAGGGGGGGGGCATGGTTGGGGCGCGGGGCCGCCATGCGCGTGGTCATGTAACAGCGCTCGCAGGCGCTTGGGGATCGGCACCAGCGGGGATGGGCCTGGGTTCGTCATGCGTGCGCGCTCCTGCGCTGCGCAAGTCATGCCAGCCTGGCACGTCATAGCCGTACCATTGGTTTCGTACGCATTTCCTTGCATGAGTGCGGCATGCAGCTCTTGCAGACGCGTGTCACCCGTGTGGCTCTCCTGCTGCAGGTAGGCGAGGCCTGCCACGTTGGCGACGATGAATACGTCCAGCGTCGTGGCGTGTGGGTACCGATAGTGCAGCGCCGCCGGTCCTGCCAGTCCTGACGTCGCTGGCGGCACAAGGCAAGTGTCCCCTGACAGACTCGCGGTCTTGTATTGTGCTAACAGGCGCACCATGGGGTGTTCGTACAGGGCAGCGGTGGCTTCGTTGCGGGTGACACGCACTGCGAAAGCTGTGACCGTGGGGATGCCGGGGAATGCGTGTGCCGATGCGATAGCCCATCGGACGGCCTTTAGCCTATCGGCAGGGGTGTCGCACGGGTTGGCCTGGCTGATCCCAACGTGTACACAGCTGTAGGTGTCATGCCTCGCGCCAAAGAGCTGATCTTCCGGAAAGGGGCTGTAGTATTCGGTGCACTCTGGGTCAAAGTCCAGGGGGAGGCATATCGTTCTGCGCTGGCCCAGCGTAACCCGCAAGGCGCACGTGCGCGCAGCTATAGCTGTCATATGACGCACCAAACAGCTGATCCTCCTCAAACGGGCTGTAATAGCCAGACAGGTGGGGTCGAGGTCCAGCGGTGAGGCGTATCTCCCCGTACTGGCTCCCAGCGCCACCTGTAGTGCGCGCCGCAGCTGTGGCAGGAGGCCTACGTGGTTGCATGCTTTTACGGTGTACTGCGGTGTTGTTCGGCCCTCTGCGTAGCGCAGGAGCAGCCGGGCGACGTCCTCCTCAAAGCCGCCCGGTGCATGCACCGCAGCCAGCCAGGCGAGCGAACGTGGAGCTCTGGCTGCCGCGCCCTGAGCCTCCATGTAGCGGTCGTGCAAGGTTGCAAGGCGCGTCGCCAGCAGCTGGCCTACATAGGAGTCCGCAGGGCTGTAGGTAAGGGCGGGGCTTCGTCATCAGTAGCACAGCGTCTTCGCACTGCGATAGTGTATTTGCCGATGGGTTGGATGTCGAGATCCGGGTTGCAGCGCCGTGTGTCCACGTGCACAAATTTCTCAGTGTTCGCTATTACAATGACTCAATCCACCACGGAAAAAAAGTCCGATGAACCGCCGTGACGGAAAAACCCCAATCAACCCCGCCGAAAACCCGGTTTTGGAGTCTGCACTAGTGCCCACAACGCAGAACCCAGCAGCAGCAGCAAGCCGCCACCGCCCGGTCCCGCGAAGTCCCGCGACGTTCCACACAAACTGCGCCAAAAAACCAACGGCAGGCACAACCAACCCGCCAGCGCGCGGCGCCGCGCGCGCACAACAAGACGCACCCGTACGACCGCGCACGGGAAGCCAACACCACAGCCAACGCCCCACCCCCGCGCCGCCACGGCCCCCAAGGCCGCCCACCAAGGAACAACAGGCGGGAAAACACAGCCGCACAACGCGGCACCGACGCGCCGCCGGGACAGCAAACTGCCGCGCCACGCCGCGCCGCGCCGCGCCAGCGCGACCGCCCGTACGACACCTGCATGCTGCAAGCAGCACACCTCAGGGAAGGGTGGGTGGGATACTTACGGCACAACAAGCGCCGCGCTGCAGCTCGGCAGAGAGCTGCACTACGGCGCGCAAAGGAACGTAAACAGGAATTTGGGCAGATTACCAGCCTACGCTGGGAAGCTGCCATGAGTAGTCGCCACAGGCGACCTACCGTTCCTTCACCATTACCATAGCTCCACTGAGAAACCACCATCTGCCCCAGTCGTACCTCCTGGAGCAGAGGTATACCTTCTCCAGTAGCAGGCGGTCGTGCACGTCTGCCAGGTCGGGCTGCTCCCAGATGCCCTGGCGCTGTGCCTCCGTGAGGTGACGGTCGCATGGCCGGCAGGGCCGTGGGGCGGAGAGGTGCTGGTCCAGCGGCCCGTGCTTGTGCCTCCGCCAGCATTTCCCGCCCACCTCTCTTGGGTGGCTTTCATGGTCTCCTCTGGTTCCACAGTGTTGCGCCAGCTAACGATGCGTAGCTGTCGGCCAATGCCCGTTCCGTACCGTGTCCAAGAGGATGTCGTACACGTGGCGTGGTACTGCATGGTGGCGTACGCACTAACCATGCCTTGGGACACACGATCGAGTTATGCCATTCTACCTCGTAGCTCGTCAGTCGTTCGCCGGTTGGGCCAGCTGCACCCGACTCAACGCAGCTATGTCGGTACCTCGTCGGGATCTTGTTGCTGATGGCGCCACTCACTACAGCGCGCACCCTGTTGCTCGCGCCGTCCGCCCCGCTGTCGTACACCCCGTAGGCTAGTTCGGAGGCGAGGGCGGCGGACAGGCTGGGCGTGCCAGCTCCTTCGAGCACGTCCGCCGTGGCCGACACTAGCGGGCCGGTAAGAAGGCGCGTACGTACAACCTTCCACAGCGGCAGGGCACGGGTGCGGGTTACTCCTGGGTCGGCGGCGGGCGCAGCGGGGTGTCCCCCCGCCGGTGCCGCGATTTCGGCGTGCCAGGCTGGCGTGTGCTCCCTGGTCAGCTCGTGCTGCTTGCGCAACAGAGCCGCGCTCATCCGCCGGCGGGTACCAGTAGCCGGTTGGTTGGGGCTGTTGCCAACGGTATTCCCCCAGCTGTTGATGCGTTGTTGCGCCTCGGCGACTGTGGCACCAGTCTCCATGTCGTTTCCTGCAGAGCTCGTTGTGAGGTCGGCGATAAGGCTGTTGAAGAAGCGCCTGCTCATACAGACAAAGCGTGTTCCGATAGGGCACAGGGCCGGGTTCTCGTCCACGATGGCGCTGTGCACCTTGCGTTGGGCGACGGCTTGCGCGTCCCGTAGGCCCGGTGCCTGCGTGCGGGTGTTGTTGGCGAAGCATGCTTCGGCCGTATCCATAGGCGTGGTGTAAGCACCATTGGCTGCGGTTTCGCCAGCCTGGGACAGCACGCGCACAAGGCAAGCCGGTAAATGGGATGCCACACGGGCCTTGCTTGACAGCAGACGGGGATACACAACTCTCTGCGCATCTGGCGCCTGATTGGCAGGGCTGGGCAAAACCTACGGATGTGGGATTCCGGTTGTCCAGCCCTTGCCCTCTTAACAAACCTCTGAGGCTGCTGGCAGCAGCAACACCAGCACCAGCGGCGGCCATGCGGCCAGCGGGCGAATGCCCCCCGTCCCGCCCCCCCTTAGACCACATGATGATCCACACGCCTCTGTCGGCACCCCACGAGAAATCAAGCCCGGGGGTGCCGGGCGTTGCAGCTCTGCCTGCTCAGCAGCACGCTTGTGGGTCTTTGGCGCAGGGTTTGTATCTTTGGCAGGGGTTTGTATCTTTGGCACGCGCATCTGCCTCCTCCCGAGCACCGCCGTTGGTGGCGGCGCCCCCCTGCGTTGCAGCCCCTGCTGTGGTGTGGTTGCCTCCGTCTGCTCCCCGTGTAGGGCTTGGGCTGCGCGTATCATTCGTGCGCCTACCAGCTGTGCGTGGCTCCTCAGCGCCGTCATGTGGGGCCCTGGCGTCATCAGTCTCCATCGGCACTGCAGCGCCTGCCCGTGCCCCGTGCGTCGTCAGGCCGCTGCTCTGGCGGGGTGGGCTGACCACCGCTTGGGGCCTGACCCGGCGGCAGTGCACACACACACACATACACACGCACGCACGCACGCACGCACGCACGCACGCACACACACACGCACGCACACACACACACACACACACCACGCACCCACACACACA
>JAZKJV010002253.1:0-57084 GCA_037367405.1 Ottelia alismoides | reverse complement strand
TCAGGCCACCACCACGTCTGCCGCCACCCTTTTGCTGGCACGCCCGGCCAGGTCAAGTGCCTGGGGGGAATCAACGGCAAGGGGCCAGCTGGGACTGGGCGATATAGCGCTCGTGGTGGTGCCCCAACCAGATGGGAGACAACTTCCGACCGTGATACCTGGGAAACCAATCCGCACCGCCTTGATGCTTGGGATTGACGGCGTTGTAGTGGAGGGTCCTTTACTCCTTTGGGGGTTCCAAGAGGTGGATTCCTGGTCACACCGATGAGTTAGATATTAAGATGACTTTGTGCTACCCTGGCCTCCGGTAGCATAACATAACAGCATACAGGTAACTAACACTGCAGCTCCTTCTGATCACTTGCTAGGTCGAATACGTTCATCTTATATGTCGCAACAGGGTACATAATTGTTTGATGCATCGGAACAACGGTATCTGACATGCCTTACAAATCACAGGTAAAGCTGATCCAAAGCCGGTGGGCCTGTGCCCGCGGGGCCAAGCCCAGCCGCACAAAGTCCATGATTGCATGCTAGTGGTATACACAAAAGGTGACGTTAGGGTGACCCGAAGCCAGTACTATACATATACATATAACAATGAACTAGCTGAAGCCAGTAAAACAGGCCAGAAGGGGCGTGTCTGAAGTCCTTCGTTTGCAGTACCTTCAATAATGGCACAGGTGGGGTAGGTTGGGCTGTATCAATACCAGCACCCAGCAACACCGATTGCCGCATCACTCAAACGCGAAAGCGGTCGGATGTAGTCGGGGTTTCAAAGCTGCTGTAATGCCGCTGCGGTAGCTGGTTCGTATCCGATGCAAACAATCAATGTAGAAAACGGGGCCCCATCGCCTGGTCAGCGCCTCGAATTCCCGGGGGCGATAACATGGAACGAGCATCGGCTGTCTGTCCGTAAGCGGATGCGTTGGTTATCGACTTGGTGCTCGCGGGTGAGGCTTTGCAGCCGGAAGGTGTTGCAGGTACCTTTCGCGAGGTCGGTGTTGGACTACAAAGGTGTGCGGCGGCATTGCAAGCTTAGGCGTGCCAGCAGGTGTGCGGTTGCGGACCATCTTGCTTGCTGCAACCTCGTGGCAGGGCGGGGCGAGTGCATGCCTCTGCCTTGTTGATAATAATAATAATAATAATTATAATAATAATAATAATAATAATAATAATAATAATAATAATAATAATAATAATAATAATAATAATAATAACAATAATAATAGTAATAATAACAATAATAGTAATAATAATAACAATATAAATAATAATAAGACATAATAACAATAACACGCTGGGTCAGACCCGCGTGTGTTAAAAGGGCTGGGCACGATGGGCTAGCACGGAGCAGCCTTACGAACTACCCAGGCACCAACTGCCTTGTCGACATTGTAACTCTGGCACGTCGGCGCTGGAGTGATCTATGCGCAACGCTGAGAAGGTGCATGGTACTTGCTGCGTAGTACTGAAGGTCGCGCTTAAGGCCCTTACACACCATGTGTGTACGGTAGTTCAACACGCGGTGTACCCCGAACAACTAACGAAACATGCTGGAGCCTGTGGCACTTACACGCAAGTGTGATAGGCGCCGGCAGTAATGATTGAAGCAGCACATATGGAGCCGCGGTGGCAGAGCCTGCATGAGATACCGGCAACCAGTCCATTATCAACAGGTAAAACTCGCTGGCAGAATTGCCAGAGCTGCACAACCGAGGGAGCATTGCTTGCTAGTTTGCCCAAATGCTTTACCCGGCAGCTGACATCGTACTGCCCTGGACACAGTAAATTGTGTCCGTGTGTGGCATGCAGGCGATGGTATGTCTGGTAACAACGGATAACAACGTACACGTTGCTGACAAGCCATGCAACAAAGGCATGTAAGCTGTAGAACAATGCAAAGACAATGTATTTGGGCAGCCTGACATGCATTGTCGTGGTACAAGGAGAGCTTCTACGGCCTGTTTCCCGCCAGCAGGACTAAAGCCTTACGACGACTACAAGTTGGTAGTGCCTGGTATGCAGGAGGTTGTGGGCTCGGGTTTGATCCCTGTCAGGCTCCAACTAGTTGCATAAAGATAATGAAAACGACGATAAGAAACAGCAACAGCAACAACGACAACAGAAAAAATGATAGCAGTAAAAAAAAGTAATGATAACAGTTATTCGATCAATAACATACTATAATCATACTAGCAACAGAGCAGTAATGATGATAATGATAATCGTAACAACATGGCTGCAGCCAGACCTATCTGCATTTGTCTACCGTGGTCAAATGCAGGCTATAGTTGTAAGATACGTGATGATGGTTCGCACAAACCTATCCGGCGGCCACGCGTAATCTCACTAAGGAGCTCCTATACATGACGACAGACAGAGCAAAGCCGCAGGCCTACTCTCGTCTGTCGTCGTGGTCAACTTCAGACAAGGTTCGTGAGGTACAGTGTCAATCCGTTACCTGCCACACACGCGTAACAGCGCTAGAGAGGGCTAAAGCCAGGGCTACAGAGTTTCAATGCAATAGCCTACATGAGGGGATCGGTGGAGGTGGTGAGTGTGGTCGTGGTGAGGGTGAGGGTGGGGTTGGCGGCCGCGGTCGGGGAGGTGGGCGATGAGAGGGAGGTCGGGGAGGTGGGCGGGGGGAGGGAGGTGGCTGAGGAGGCGGAGGCGGTGGTGGAGATGGAATTGGAGGGCGTGGGCTGGGTGGCGATGGAGGGGGCAGTGAAGGTGAAGGTGGTGGTTCGGGTGAATGAGGCGGCGAGGGGCTGGGTGGTGATGGCGGGGGAAATGGCGGTGGTCCTGGTGAAGGGAACGAAGGTGAGGATGGCGCTTGTACTGCTGCGCCTAGGTTCACCGGCGGCAGGTTCTCGCCCATTTCACCGGGGCCATCACCACGGGCAAGGATGTCGCCGAGCCCAAGCTGGCCATACCCATTTGGGCCCCCAGCATTTGAGGATGCCACTTCGGAGCAGTGTGCACGTATGCCCGCTGCACCCGTTAAACTCACTGCTGGCATCACAAACCGCGGCAGTACCGAATGTTCTGTATTTGGCGTGTCCGATTGCAATAACATGGTTGGTACTGCTGGCAGCCAGCTGCACGGCGGGAACACTGCTGAATCCACTTGTACGTGGCACTTGATCGCCGTACCCAAGCTGGCCCGCTGAGTTCAGCCCAATGCACTTGAAGGTGCTGTCGTTTAGGAGGACGCATGTTACAGCGCCGCCAGCTGACATCCCCACCGCCGCCAAGCTGATGTTTGAACTAAGAATAGCTGACGGCATTTCGCCGCTCGGCGGTACAAAAGATCCAGCTCGGCCAAGCACACCATGGTCGTCGATGCCAAAGCACTTGATGGCGCCGCTGGATAGGAGTACACAATTGTGCATGGAGCCGGCGACTAGGCCTACTACTGTTTGATTGCTGTTGCCATAACCCAGGTTAATCGTTGGGAGGTTGTCCCCCATGGTCCCGGGGGTCGCACCGTAGCTCTGGCTGCCCTCGTAGCCTTCAGAGTAGCCCCAACATTTGACAGCGCAGTTGTCAAGCAAAGCGCACGTATGAAACTCTCCACAGGCTATTGCAATAGCTGTTCTGCCCGTTCCAAGGTCCACAGCTGTGAGGTTGTCCCCCATCTCAAATGGAGACATACCACGTGGCTTTGTGTCTCCCAACCCAAGAGACCCCGAGAAAATTGGCACCCCAGCATTTGACCGCGCGCTGAGGGAGCGTAATGGCGCAGGTGTGGTGTGACCCGGCCGCAAGCATCAAGGCGGTGCGATTGGTTCCCAGGTTCACGGTCGGAAGGTTGTCTCCCATCTGGTTGGGGGCACCACCACGGAGCGCTATATCGCCCAGTCCCAGCTGCCCATTGCCGTTGATCCCCCAGCACTTGACCTGGCCGGCGTGCAGCAGTGCGCAGACGTGATGGTGGCCTGACACCACCTGCACTGCTCTCACTCCAGGCCCCAGGTCCACCGCTGAGAGGTTGGTGCCCATGTCCGTAGATCTCATACCGCGGTGGATTCTGTCACCGACCCCAAGCTGCCCGAAGCCATTAAAGCCCCAGCATTTGACTGCACCACCGGAAACAATCCTGCAAAGGCAAATGCAGCATTATGGTTTTTTTTCCCAGAGTGCATTCGGCAAGTATAACCCAGAGCTGTTGGCATTGGCTGCTGGCCCAGCAGGGGCGATGAGACGAGCCGCACAGTGGATGGCATGCCTTGATGCTTGGGATTGACGGCGATGTAGTGGAGGGTCCTTTGGGGGTTCCAACAGGTGGATTCCTGGTCACACCGATGAGTTACATATAAATGTCTTTGTGCTACCCTGGCCTCTGGTAGCATAACATAACAGCATACAGGTAACTAACAATTGCAGCTCCTTCTGATCACTTGCTAGGTCGAATACGTTCATCTTATATGTCGCAACAGGGTTACATAATTGTTTGATGCATCGGAACAACGGTATCTGACATGCCTTACAAATCACAGGTAAAGCTGATCCAAAGCCGGTGGGCCTGTGCCCGCGGGGCCAAGCCCAGCCGCACAAAGTCCATGATTGCATGCTAGTGGTATATACAAAGCAGAGTGCCGGACGTTAGGGTGACCCGAAGCCAGTAACACATGTAAACTATAAGGAACCTGTTGAAGCCAGTAACATAGGTTATAAGGGGCGTGTCTGCAGTACCTTCAATAATGGCACAGGTGGGGCAAGGTGGGCTGTATTAATACCAACACCCAGCAACACCGATTGCCGCATCACTCAAACGCGAAAGCGGTCACCTCAGCTGTAGTCGGGTTTCAAATAAGCTGCTGTAATGCCGCGGCGGTAGCTGGTTCGTATCCGATGCAAACGGTCAATGGTAGAGCGTAACGTGTCAGCGAAGGCATTCATCATGCAGGATCCATCCGCCATGAGCGAGGAAGATGCCCCAACGGGATGCCGTACGTACCAGAACAGATCTAGCACACATCGTGTAGCGCTGGGAGAGCGCGACCCCGCCTTTGGTGATAACATGGAACGAGCATTGGCTTTCTGTCCGTAAGAGGATGCATTGGTTATCGACTTGGTGCACGCGGGCGAGGCTTTGCAGCCGGAAAGGTGTTGCAGTTACTTTTCACGAGGTCATTGTTTGACTACAAATGTGTGCGGCGGCATTGCAAGCTTAGGCGTGCCAGGTATGCGGTTGCGGACCCATCTTGCTTGCTGCAACCTCGTGGCAGGGCGGGGTGAGCGCATGCCTCTGCCTTGTTGACATTGCAACTCTGGCAAGTCAGCGCTGGAGTGATCGATGCGCAACGCTGAGAAAAGTGCATGGTCCTTGCTGCGTAGTACTGAAGCACCATGTGTGTACGGTAGTTACGCGGTGTACCCCTACAAGTAAACGAAACATGCTGGAGCCTGTGGCACTTACACGCAAGTGTGATAGGCGCCGGCAGTAATGGTTGAAGCAGCCACATATGGAGCCGCGGTGGCAGAGCCTGCATGAGATACCGGCAACCAGTCCATTATCAACAGGTATAACTCGCTGGCGGAATTGCCAGAGCTGCACAACCGAGGGAGCATTGCTTGCTAGTTTGCCAAATGCTTTACCCGGCAGCTGACATCGGAACTGCCTGGGCACAGTAAATGGCTCCGTGTGTGGCATGCAGGCGATGGTATGTCTGGTAACAACGGATAACAACGTACACGTTGCTTACAAGCCATACAACAAAGGCATGTAATCTGTAGAAACAATGCAAAGACATGTATTTGGGCAGCCTGACATGCATTGTCGTGGTTCAACGACAGCTTCTACGGCCCGTTTCCCGCCAGCAGGACTAAAGCCTTGCGACGACTACAAGTTGGTAGTGCCTGGTATGCAGGAGGTTGTGGGCTCGGGTTTGATCCCTTTCCGGCTCCAACGAGTTGCATAATGATAATGAAAACGACGATAAGAACAGCAACAGCAACAACGACAACAGAAAAAATGATAACAATAATACGATCAATAACATACGTACTATAAATCATACTAAGGACAACAGCAGTAATGATGATAATGATAAAGAGCTCCTATACATGACGGCAGACAGAGCAAAGCCGCAGGCCTACTTTCGTCTGTCATCGTCGTCATCAACTGCAGACAAGGTTCGTGAGGGGCAGTGTCGAGCGATCTGTTACCTGCCACACACGCGTGACAGCGCTAGAGAGGGGCTAAAGCCGGGACTACAGAGTTTTAATGCAATAGCAATTATTATTATTATTATTATTATTATCATTTTTATTATTATTATCATTATTATCATTATTATTATTATTATTATCATTATTATTATTATTATTGTTATTCATTATTATCATTATCATTATCATTATTATTGTTATTCATTATTATCATTATCATTTTTATTATTATTGTTATTGTATTTATTCGCAGCATACTCCAGGTATGCTGGCCGCTGCGGGCGTTTTCTGCAGCAGATGTGGCCAGGGTTGAGGCTGGGCCTTGGCAGGCACCTTTCGGAGCTCTCGCCTCAAGTCATGATTCGCCCTCGCCTCAAGTCATTGGGGGCCTTGCGCCCGAAGTCCCATGCCGACGGCATGGTAACATCAATCACTCTGCTGGTGTCTTTGCAGTCACCCCAGCCGAACGGCGCTTTGCTCATCATGGATCAAGCAAGAGGACCCTACCAACTGCGGCCCCCCTGTGTAATGGCGGACTAACGGCGGGTAATAGGCTGTAACTGGGTGTAATAGTGTCTTATGGCGGTGGCGGAGTTGCAAGCGGCAATAGACAGCTAATACACGCCTTAAGAGCCTGTACGTGGTATGCGGCTGTAATGGCTCTCAATTAGGCATCTACGGGCATATGGTGCAAGGTGTACCTGCTGCTCGGGGTGAGTGTGCCTGCGGGGGGTAGGACTGGTAAGACTGGTGGTACAAAAGCTGACGTGATGTATCTGAATGCGCCCGTGCTCATCATATCCTCGTGCACGTAGTTGTGGGCTCATTCAGTGTGAAGGCCTGAGCCTGAGGCATCGCTCAGCGGACGACGCCCATGCCGCATGGGCGTGTGGCAGCCATTGACAACAACCAAGGCCGTGGTGTAGCGTTGGGCTCGGTCATATGGATGCAATGCCTGATGGGTGTTGGATGGCTTTACGTGTAACCACACTGATGGTCAGCGACTTCCAGGTTCGCGGCTGCACGCTGTGCACGGCACTGCATGCATGCTCTTCTGTCTGAAAAAACTAGGGGCTGTGTCACACAGCCTTGTAGTAAACGCGGTGCCGGAAATGAATCAGCGTATTGCCGTGTATACACGGTGCCGCGGTTAATACGCGGCACCGCGGTGTACGGGTAATGCGGCACCGCGTACACGCGGGATACGCGGCAAATACGCGGCACCGTAAAACGCGGCGTTTTCCGCGTATATGCAAATTCCATTTCTTACAGATGTCTGCAAATGTGGCTTGTCGACAAAGGATGGATTGGTGTGCTGCTTGGTTGGTTGGTTGGGTGCGCTGGACCAGTGCTGCTTGTGCTGACCCTTGGGTCTCAAGGTGTTGTGTGATGGGTCCCCTTTGACATTCCCCTGTTTCCCTGTGATGATCCGCTCCACGTGAGCAGTTGTACCAACTAGCGTGCGCCTTACGGACAGCGCATGAAGCCGGAGGTTTGAGCATTACAATGCGTTGTGTGGACCTGTGCGTGACTTGCACAGGTGCAAACTTGTGGGTGACAGTGCGGTGCGTGGTCATCGGTATGACAGTGGCAAGGTGTGAGGCGAAAGCATGCCGCATGCCCGTGGAACGGGCTGCGTGGCAGGCAGGCAGGCAGGCAGGCAGGCAGATTGGCCTGTGTACTTTTCATTATGGTTTAACATCGGGGCGTCATTGGTCGCCGCCGCCACTGCCACTGCCTTCGATGCCGCAGCCTCCGCGAGGCGTTAGGCGATTGGGTCTAACGGTGCTCGGTTAGACTGTGTGAGAAAACTTAGGCATGTAATAGAGTGTAATGGCTACCCCATTAGTGCTCAGGCCCACAGGCGCCATCAGCCACATGTGCCGCTAATTGCACCAATTGACGCCTATTAGCTATGAGCGCGGCGTTAGGCGACTGGGTCTAATGGCGCTCTATGAGACTAAGTGAGAAAAGATAGGCCTGTAATAGAGTCAAATAGCTACCATTAGCGCTCAGGCCCACATGCGCCATCAGCTCTAACTGGTGCTCAATACGGCCAGTTATGACCCTGAGGGGCACTTGGTAGGGCCTCTTACTCTCTCCTTCCCCCAAAGGTCCGAGTTGGCCGGGACTCATAGCGCTAATGTCATCGGTGACATCGCTTTGGATCGGGACTCGGAGGAGTTGCCGAATTCGAGTCTTCGAACCTTCAACCTCCTACTTGCGGGGGGAAATGCCGTCCTGGGCATACATAGTTGACCATCCTTTGAGGTTGCGGCTATGCCGCCAATCAGGCGGAGCGAGTAGGCGGAGCGGAGCATGCCCGTAGCCGGAAAAGCCGAACATGCCGGCGCCATGACCGAGAGCATGGAGAAGGATGGTGCCAGGCGGATTTGCCCCGCTGACGGTTCATCACCTCTGGCCCCTTAACACACGTGGGTATGACCCAAGCGTAACGTTTTTTCCCTTTTCTATCTCAGCGAGGTTACCGCCTTGCCATGCAGCCATGGTAGAGCAGTGCTCAATGCCGAAAACCATGACTGGAGGTAGTCACTGGCTTGTCGGCAAGTGCCGCGCCTTGAACGCCAACCTTTTTCTGTTGCAACATGAACAAACACTCCCCCCAACTGCCACGCATGCACCGTACGTGAACATGCAGCCACGCGCAGTGTGCGGCGCTGTACGGCGGATCATCATGGGCATGGCAACCTTGACAGTCGCTCTACTTGCTCCCATGCAAGGAGGGGACATGGGCCATGGTGGCGTTGACCAGCCATTTGCTGGGACCCGTTTGTAACCGCAGCGGCTGCAGTGCTGAAGCGTGCCCGTCTACGTTGCAGCCACGCCCCAAGGAGTGCCAGCCGTATTCGCTGGCTCCGTGCGCAGATGACTGGGTGATGCATTTGATGAATTACCCAGTGCATACATGCAGATTATCGCAGCGAACGATGATTTGATCTCCGCACCCTACATGCGCACATTTGCTCAACATTGATCCTGCGTAGTCCGCACGTGTGGGAACAACAACTCGCCTGCCTCCTGTGCGGGACAGGGGCACACCCACCAATAGTCCCATGGACCGTCCTTCGGCAATGGGATTTAGACAGCCGGCCGTTACAACCATCAAACTTCATAACAACCTAAACAACCGCCATCTCCTCACCTGACAGAAGAGACACGCTTGTCAGGAGAAGCAAGAGCGCCGCGTGCAGGGCTATCATCACGTTCCGCGTATAATTCATACTCGGCACGAGGAAGCAGGACCTCGCAGTAGTAGTATTCGGTTGGCCGCCACCATGCTTGGGAGGGCGCCTCATGTTAGCTGTCTGCCCCGGCCTCCAAAAGGGGCCCTTGCTGGAGGAAAATATGCTCACCTGCAAACTTCAAAAGCAACCCAGCAGGAAGCACATCGAGGGCGTACGTCGACACGCATTACGCGCCTATTGATGGAGGCTTGCCAAAGTGGCTTCAGTTTTGGCATTTGATGATGAGGTAGAAGTGCTACCCAACAGTTCTGTCGAGGGCCTGGAGGTGCCTGCTACGTCCTATGGGCCTGATTGGTGCTAAGCCTCGCACTTTGCTGCGTACGGTAGCAATTGGGGTAGCGATTTGACGACGTTGAAGCATTGAAGCAACTACCAACTGAGTTTGCCGGGCTGAGACGATAGAGGTAACGTCCACACCTACCTCCACAGACGGCAGTAAAGCTGTCGGGGGAAGTGCGGCAGAGCTAGCAGAGCCTAGCACAGGCTCCACAAAAACCCAGACCACTAAACACACGCGATACACTGACCTCTAATGGCTTCGTTCGGCGTTGTGTATATGTTGTTCAGCGACGTGTACAGCCGAGAGCTGGCACCGGCTCCTGACGGCCGTTACAGCTATGGGGCAGGGCAGCGTTGTATAGTGCGGCGCTGTGACAGTTGGCACAAAATCGTGCGACGGCGCTACCGCCTGCCTGTTACGTTATGCTATTCAGTCCTACGGAGATTGGGAAGACCATACGGACCGTAAAATGTGTCATGCAGGACATGTAGTAGGTTCGTTACATGGGGGCAGAGGGCCGTTTGTGAGACGGCCAGCCAGCCGCGAACTCCGAAAAGGAGACGAGAGCCAAAAGGCCACTAAAAGGTGACGGACTATTAAGGCCGAAAAGACAGCGTGAACTCGGGGAGGTAGCCGGGAGTGTGCGTGCGAGGCACTGAGGCACAAAGGTAGCGCCATTCACAGAAAACAGGCACAGTCGTAGTCGCAGCCGAAAGGATACAACAAAAAGGACAAGGGGCCCAAAAGAGGAACAACGAACCACCAAGGGGAAAAGGACATGCACCGACCTGTGCAGGGCCAATACGGGCCGGTGCAGGACCAATACGGACTGATACCGACGGCATTATGCAATACTCCCTGCGCCCTCGGCCCTGCACTGTCCGTATGCTGGGACCGGCTGGAAATAAGAGAAGATTCCTGAACCGATGACGCCATGAAAACACAAATCCCGAGAACCCTTCCCGACGGCACAACCTACAACCTGTGCTGCGGTGATCCGCAGAGGTCGCTGCACATAAGAGAGGACAAACGTTAGACAAGACAGAAATGGCCCCCCTGGGTGCAATGCGGCAGGCAACAATGGCAAACAGAAACGTGCGGGCAAGAACAGAACGAGCTGAGGTGCAGTGTTTGGCGTCGAAGGGACCGTGGTAGACTTGCCTGCGGGCAGCAGCGGAGGAGCGGCCAGCCACGAGAAGGATGGTAAGCGAAGTAGGGAGGCGCGGAGTCAGACACAGTATGCAGCAGGCAAACCAGGGGGGAAGGAAGGCAGAACGGGGTGAGGGTGTATATAAGGGAAGTGCAGTGGAGGAGGGCTGAGGGGTTGGATTTGAGAGGAAGGTGCGCGAAACGGGTTAGGACTGTAGTGGTACATACATACGGATAATACGGACAAGAGAAGCACGTCCCCTGGGGATATGTGGGACGGCATGAAGAATAAGAGGGGAAGAAGGCGAAATACGGTAGCCGGACGGAGAGGGCAGGGATGTGCATCCCAAGGGCATATGTGGGGTGGGGCGGGCAATGTCGCGGGGGAGGGAGGGAGGGGAATCACGGCAACCGTACGGAGAGGCCAGTGAAGCACGTCCCATGGGCGTATGTGGGGAGGGGCATGCTGGAAAAGCATGCTTTGGCTATGCGGCCAGCTATGCTGCCTGCGCCTCACATACATTGGTTTCAACTGAAGGCGATGATTTGCAGAAAGCATTGGTGTATGGAAGGTCGAGGTGGGAGAGCTGGCACTGGTACTGGTAAAGGCCTGTGTACTGAGTGATGGTCGCTACTTCCGAGGGGTCACAGCGTTTTAGTGCTGCTGATAGTAGTAGGTCTGCCAGACGTCAAACGCCAAACGAACAACGAGCGGACGGATGGGAGACCTGAACCGGCGGATGGACCGAGCGGACGGCGACACTGTACACCCTGCACACGTGCACTATGAGAATAGATCTGCATGGCGCAGAACGGCTTGCCCCTGTCGGATGGTTGTGAGGGGGAGGTATACTGCGATGAGGTGTGTGGTGTGGCGATAGGTATGACCCGGTAAAGTTAGTGGAGTGGGCATATACATATGCTGGCCCCAAGGTTCGGATGCGATTACGCTCGATAACGTCCCTCGCAATCAAGGACCGTGCTTCGTGTGTCGCTGATTGACCTTGTTTGGTCCTCAGCCTTTTCTTTCTTGTCAGCTTGTCTCAACCTCCAAACACTTCGTCTGCCAATGGGATGGTCTCCTCAGCTTTCCAGGTCCGCCTAGGCAGAGCTGAGCTATGCCCCCTAGACAGCAGTAAGAAGGTTGGCTGCAAATACCAGGTACAGGGCGCAGTCCCGTATCTCGACCCCATGACGGCGGTCGTGCTATTGTTCGGCGAGCACTATGGACACGCTTCATGGGTCCTTAGCCATATGGCGCATACGTATACAGAGAACTCACCTTCATGCATGAAGGTGAGTTCTCTGTATACGTATGCGCCATAGCCTCTGCACCTATAGAGTAGCTTTGGCTTATCGCATGCAGCATGAGGGATCATGAGCATCTGGCGCGCCTGCCTGCGGGGTTTGCCGCGGGGTTTGCCGCGTTCGCCAGGTGGGGGCACATGCACAGCCCCGCCCCGCCCGCATTTTTCCCCAGCCTCGGACCGTGCTCGTACATCGCGGGATCCAGCATGCCCGCACGCATGCATGTCAAACTGACTTTTTCGCAGCATGCATGTGCATAATGTGCATCCCTGCACACTGAACATGCGCCTCGTACCACTGCACGTTATGTGCTTGCTGCGACGGGTCGCAGATAGGGCTGCAGCACGCGCTGCGGCCGCCGCCCATGCTGCCCTTGCTGGCACCAGCGCCAGCACCAGCACGCGGCCAGGGGCAGGCGCTGGCGCGCCGCGAAGGCCACAACTTACTTGCTGACCTAACACCGTGCAGCGCTGCCGGCGCCGGCTGCTGGCAGCAGCGCGCCAGCCCATCAGCAGGGACGCTGTCCCTCGTGAGGTTTCACGCAGGGAATGGGCTGCCCCGCCAGGAAATAGTGCACCGCAATCACCGCACTTTGCTGGATGATTATCCCCATCTTAGCCGTGAAGAAGCCTTGCTACGTCTTATCGACGAAGGACGGTCAGCTGGCAATTCGTTTCTTGTTGAACTGCATAGTGGCGTTACCAGGCCGTCCGACAAGCGGCTCACACGTACCACCACCTAGGCGCAGGGCTACAGACGTTTTCGTCAGCGACAAGCACGTCGACAACATGAAAGCCGAAGCTGACGCAATGCAGGTAGGCACATGCGCAGCACATTCCCACACGCTCTCGCACACAGCATACTGCTGCCCGCGTGTGCGCCGGCGCTGCCTGCGCCGCACCACACCGCACCACGCCGTGCCACACCGCGCCACGCTACACCGTGTGCTTTGGCCTGCCTCCTAGGTGTAGTTTCGTCCTGTCCTGTGTCTCGTTTCGCCCCTGTCCTTCGTTCTGGCGTTCGTGGGCAGCCCCTGCTGCAAGGCCTGCGGCCCCCCGTGTAACGAACCTACTACACCGTGTCACGCCGACATCGTGCCAGGCCGTGCCACGCCATGCCGCGCCACGCTGTGCCACGCTGTGCATCGCGTGCTCCTCGCTCTCCGCCTCTGCTTTTGCGTGGCACCGCCGCCCGCGGGCACTTTCGCTCATCCCGCGTGTCATCCGTCTGCTGTATCTGTCGTACTGGCTGTGTCCCGTACTGGCACGGATCAGGGCGGCAACCTCTATACACTTTTGGCGTATTTTCATGTATGCTTGTATGTATGATCTTCCCAATCTTTTGGAACCCGTGCAAAAGAACCCGCCCACCCTGAAAGAGATACTTATATTATGTTTAGAAGGAGGAAGGTACGCTGTTCGCTGAATTACATGCTTGTACTCGTATAACCTGTTCCATATCAGCGTATAGCGGCAATCCTAACTGTGCCACTGCTAGCGCCGGCAGGGCATCAATGGTATCAATTGCGCTCCACGTGCCTTGATCCGTATCTGTTATGTATATGATGTGCAGGGAGTACCATGCCAACAGCGGCGCCGTTCCACGTGGGCCCCTTGCTTTCCTCGCGAGGTGCGTTCATGTGTTGACCTGCGTATCGCTCCTCTCCCGCCGCCAATTAGTTGGCATGGCACCACCAGAATGGCCCACGCAATGCTTCACGTTGCCATGGGCTGCTGCCTTGCACCGTAGAACACGCTGTTGCGTTGTTGTGCGTGGACGCGGTTGGCGTTGCCGCGCCAAGCAGTGCCTACTAGGTGTCACACCGCTGTTCAACCGGGCTGATACGCCAAGGTACTGGCTGTCTGTGAGTGTTACCCGCTGCAGGGCGCCAGCTGACACAGCTGCCAGCTCCGTCAATGATGCAAGCGCCGGTGCTTTGCGGCCTGGCCACCGTACTAGCGACACTGCCGCCGCCACCACTGCCAGCGACGAAGATTGTGGCAACAGCTTTGTGCAGCAGGCTGGCGTCGCCCCTCCACTGCGGGAGCTCGTCTGCTGGCCGGTGCTGGTCCTGCCCCTGCGGTGGACCACCCTGGACCAGCAGCAGCTACAGCAGCAGGAGCACCAGCCGCAGCACCAGCCGCAGCGCCCGGAGGAGCACTGCAGCTGCGGGCTAGCTAGGAGTTCCAGGCTTTGCGCAGGCAGTGCGGTGACCAACTGCAGCGTGCCGAGCAGGATTCGCACAATGTCTGCTGCAGCTGTTTACTTGCATGCACGCTGGCCTCCTCACAGGCTGACACTGGTCAATAGACCGGATGTGCACCATGATTGACTGCGTATTGAAGGCACTCCGCAAGGCATTTGTTGCAAATAGGTTATGATGCGGGGCGGCTACGGTGTCGTGTGGGCTTGAGTGTGCACAAGCAGACCCATGGGACTGAACAGGCCTGCCAAGTGAGCAAGCGTGGGGTTCTGATTTACAATATGGAACTGCTCATGAAGTCATGTCTATGCTTTATGTATGTTCCCTCGTCGTCGGCGGCTGGACTGGTTGTGGTATACTCACCGGCCTACGGCCGCGAGGGTGGGGCTTCAGGCATGGCAAGAGCACACGTGTATACCACTACGCATTGACTGGGACTCTGCTCCTTTTTCTTCTTAGCCAAAGAAGGCAGTTGTGATCTGCGATTACGCGTGTTAGCGCGCTGTGATGCGACGGGCTTGTGGCCTAAGCAGTCACACGCCCTACGCCTGGCTACTGCCACTACACCACCTCCGGCAGTAGTCAGGGAATGTAGCAGTAAGCGACTGCGGGCCTCCTGTATCAGCTGCGAGCTGCGCAACGTAGCGCAAGGACTACATGTCATGAACTTCGCTTCTGCGACACACTTGTCCCTTAATGGCCCACCCTCAATTGCCAAGACTGTCGTGATGGTCAAGCCAAAACGGACAAAAAATACTAAAGAAGCGCGCGTGTAACGCCAAAGCGTAGTTTTTGCTCGAACGGCTATCCAAGCATCGCAAGGACTCGCGTGCTGAAATAGTGAATTCCCTGATATACAAGCGCTTTGCCCGGCTCATGGCAATCAACGAAGTGGCGCTGCCAAAGGCCAGCAGTGGGGTGCCGGACGGCGTGGACCTCGAGCGCATGGAACGGAAGCTTGATAAGTGGTCGGAGGAAATGGGTTACTCCAAGGAGTGATGTATATGGGGGTTTGATCCTAGTACGGCAAGGTTGACCGGTTGGTGGCGTTGCGGTAGGTTGCAGCCGCCGTGCGACGGCGGCTGTGCGACGGCGGCTGTGCGATGGCGACGGCGCACGGCGGCTGTGCGACGGCGCACGGCGGCCGTGCGACGGCGCACGGTGCTGCTCCAAGGTTTGATCCGGTGCCGCACCCAGCAACTGTAAGCTGCATTTATTGGGTTATTCCAGGATAGCGCTCGCCTGGTTTGATTCGGCGTAGAATGGCGAGACGCAGCCTGGCACAGCGGTTGCGCAGAGGCTGCAGCGGTAGCACCGTACCACACCACCAAAGGCGTATCACCACAGTGCGCTTGGGCGCGCAAGGGGCGAAGTATAAGCGTATGCTGCGCGCGGGACTCCCCTCGGCTCCACCTCTGTCCATGTGATACCAACTCCATGACTCCGGCACTACGCCCGTGCTCATGTATGTTGCATCAGGCGGCTGCCCAGTGCCGCGCAGAAGTAATGCTGTACGAGGTACACGATGTGCAAATTACTGTGCAATTGCGATTGGGCAGCAGGCGTGCAAGGTTCCTAAAGTCCGTGCATGCGTGCGACACAATCCTGCGGCCCAAGGGTCTGCGCTGCAGGCGGGTCTGCGGTCCACTGGTGTGGCGCGCGCACAGCGAGCCAGCAGCAACACCACGTGGTTCGTGCATGAGAATGCCGTGCGCATTTTGCCGCTTCCTATGTCAAGCCTTGCGCTTGACATGCGTGACCTATGCTTCCGGGGCACAAGCTCAGGCGTTCAGCAACGGGCAGGGTACGGCGTGGCGCATCTGCTGGAACTTGTGCCGGGTATGAACAGCGGGCGGCTACACTTCAGCGACTTGCAAAGTGGTTGGCCGCTTTTGCGGCCGGTTGGATTGGCGGGGCCGCTGACCGGATTGCTCTGCGCTTTGGGTCTGGGCCGAAAGCAAGCGGTCGCTTTACATGAAATTGGGTGTTGAAGTCACGGTCAGGATTGGTTTTGACCACCTTCATCGGTTGGTGACCGCCGCGCGGCCGCGGGCAGAGAGCGGCAAACCACTTTGCAAGTCGCTGTACACGGGAGCGCCCTGGCATCACGAACCAAGACAGGTGTGCAAATGATTCGCACAGCCATGTAGGTGTTGCGTTGTGTTGAAACGGTAGCGCTACTTATATGCCCTGCGCCTCCAACCCTGAGGGCAAAGTCGTTGGGCGAGCTTACAAGGAGGTACGGTATCGCGCCGCCTGCAACATACAACAAGGTGAGAGGATACTTCGCACTGGCCAAGCAGTCTGGGCATGCACATAGCGCAGTACGGTACGTGCAGGTGCGGTATCTACTTTGTATGCGATTGGCACGAGCACAGCAAAGCGCAGCAACCCACAGCAACGACATCCAGCGAAACAACGACTCTGTGCATGCGACGAAAATAGCGTGCTCCGCCTGCGGCAACCACCAGCCGGCCGGCCAACAGATACGACACGCGGCGAAACAGCGTACATAGCGGGCGGCTATCACATACCGGCGACCGACTCCACCATGCACGCGACAAAACAGCGCGCAAGAACGGGCGACATTTACCAGCCGCCGATCCACGGCAACGACATCAAGCGAAATCAAGCGAAATAACGACAATGGCCAATTAGTACAATAGCACTAACGTGCGTGAGAAAGCAGCACGCAAATATGACACGCAATGGCAGTGGACGCCATCCTAAAGCGCAAGGGCACGTTAGGCCAATCTATCCATGCGCAAGTTTGAGAACCACAGTGCTCGTTACTCCAAACTGCGTGTGCAGGCAGCCGTGCCGCAACACTGACAAGCTTGTCTACACACAACGGCACCTAAGGCGCTATGCCACGGTTTGCTCAATCTGCCCACGCTATGCTACGCTAGTCCAATCTATCTCTGCGCAAGCCTGAGAACTACAGCGCTCAGCAATCCAAACCGCGTGTTCAAAGCCGGTGCAGGTGCAGGCAGCCGTGCCGCAACAATGCATGGCTACACACAATGCTCTGCAAGTTCTGCACACCTTGCGCCATGCTGCACCATGTTGGCGCGGGCGCTGCGTGGTGGGCGCTGGTACAGGATGTGGTGGCCCAACATATTTCCAACTTCCATGAAAAAGCGCCCATGCATCGCCGCCGTCAGGTATCGGGCCCTGGCAAGCCCTGACAGAGCAGTATTGTGGTCTGCCACTGTCCTGTCTCCTGAGGTTGAACCGGCGGTAGTACAGCATCAGCTTCGGATAGTGCTCGCCGTGGTGGGGGCACACCACAAAGTTGGTGAACTGCCCAGCCTCCATGTTCACCAGAACGGCGACCAACTCCTGCAGCGCCGCCAGCAGCCGCAGCACGGCGGCCTGCGCTGGGAGCAGCAGCACTGCCCCTGCCGCCAGCCAGGTTCAGGGCCGCTGCGTTTCCATCGTTGCTGGCCATGTTTCTCAAATAGACCGGCGGCGAGGGCAGTGTTTGCCATGCTTGAAGCTGCGCGCTGTTGCTGCTGCGGCGCTGCTGGTGACTTTGGCCAGCCCCCAGCCGTACGGACAGCACTAGACGCGACAGTGGCATATGAGCCAGCACCAGGTCGGGCCACGCCGGACTGAATGGCACGGGGCTGCGAAGCGCTGGACGGCGCATGGGGGCCGCCAGATGGGGCGGCAGCAGGCGGGGCGATGCCGTGTGGGACACTGCCAGGCATGGCGCCGCTGGGCGGGGCACGCATGGCGCCGCCATGGGATGCATTGCCAGGGGCAGCGCCGCCAGGTGGGGCGCCGCCAGGGCGGACGCCACCAGGGCGGACGCCACGGGGGGGGGGGCACCGCGGGAGGGGGGGGGATGGCAACGGTGGCGGTGGCGGAGACCTGCGCCACGCCGTCAAAGATGATCTTGGCCAAATCCAGCGCGTCCTCAAGGCCCCGATCTTGGCGGCATTGGTGATTGGAGCATCTTCAATGGTCTTGGCCAGGGTCTCCGCCTTGGCACGGTCGCTGGGGTCGGGGCTGAAGATGTCAGCAGCCCAGGCAACGTTCCTTTGCCTGAGTGCCGCATCCTGCGCCAGTAAATGCAAATGGATGTGCAAAGACGCACTGGATCACCAACCTGCAAGTGTGCAGGGCGACATCAATTGTTGCCATCAAGCGCACGGACACGAGGACATTTCAGCCAACGCTTCAACATCCCAGCCACAGCACTTCTCGTGTTGATGGACGCAGCAGCATGTGTCACAAACCTACGCCGGCCAACTCACCAGCGCATCCTCAGTAACGAGGTCAATCTCCTCCGGCGAATCCGGGTGGGCGCAGCACCAGGATCGTTGACGGTGCACCGATGCGAACGCCCACATCCCGAGCGGCGGGATAAGTTGCCCCCTTGCACGACACCAACAGTACAGCAGCATGCCGTGATCATCGCGCACGAAGAACAAAGATTGATACGATACATCTTTCTTGCGAAACGATTGGAGTTTGCCCCGGCGCTAACTGTTGTTGATGCACAAATCGATCACATGCTGCAGCTTGCATGGAATGCTTCTGCTCAACGACCCGGCGGACGTGATGCAAAAAAGGGGAAACGTTACGCTTGGGTCATACCCGCGTGTGTTAAGGGGCCAGAGGTGATGAGCCGTCAGCAGGGCTCTGCGGCTTTACAAATCCGCCTGGCACCATCCTTTTCCATGCTCTCGGTCATGGCGCCGGCATGTTCGGCTTGATCCGGCTACGGGCATGCTCCGCTCCGCCTACTCGCTCCGCCTGGTTGGCAGCATAGCCCCCGCCTCTAAGGGTGGTCAACTATGCCCAGGACGGCATTTCCCCCCGCAAGTAGAAAGTTGCAGGTTCAAGGATTTGAACTCGCAACCTCCCGATCCATAGCGATGTCACCAATGACATTAGCACTATGAGTCCCGGCCAACTCGGACCTTTGGGGGGGGGACGTGATGCACACATGCGCGGCACACATGCGCGGCAGCGCCGCGTAGCAGCTCCGTGAGGACCGTGAATGGGTCAAGGGGTGACGAGGCCAAGTCCATACACTGCAGCAGTGGCACGCTGCTAATGGTGAGCAGCGTCCACCCACCCTTGACACCGTCTATCACGGACTTCCAACCCTGGCGGCCGTACCTGGCGCACCATGGTTGGAAACTCGGCAGTAGGCTCCACGCTGTTGCGTGGAGGTCGTAGGGTGGCCTACATCAACAGCGGTTTGGAACGCGCAAAGGTGTGGATAGCGCATCACCGTGACACATGGCAGCTGTGGCTCTTGCATGCGAGCGTGCTGCGATGCAGTGCGTGGCAGATGCATGCATGCATTGATTTGCGCATGCATGGGCTGGAAGTGCTACCCCGCCACCCCAAGGCCTCCAGCACACCCAGGCTGCGCGGTCGTAGGCCTCACGCGCAGCCTGCACTGCCTGGAGCACGGCGGGGTTGACTCCTATCGCCTTGCCTGCGGTGTTGATACGTAGGTGCTGCAGGCAAGGCAACAACACAAGCAACGTCCTAGTCAGTGCGCAGCTTGCAACGCCTACAATACCTCAGCGCTCAAACGGGACGCGATCACCGAAGGCGCTTTGCATGGCGACCTTGGTCACGCGGTACCGCTCCGCGGAGCCGGGCGAGGAGCCTTCGTCCGGCAGCATCATCTTTCAGGGCTGCCGTAGTTGGCCTCAAGGCCATCGGAGTAGTCCGAGTCGGCGCCCGACATTTGGGGGCCGATGACCTACGTAGGGGCCTAACCTGGACCACCGCCTACAGTCCTTGAGCTGAATTCAGGTTCACAGCAGCTTACTATAGTTACACAAGCGAACACTTGTGCAGCTTGGGAGCGCTTGGAGGCGCCTGTCAGGCTTGTGGGATCCGACCACCCCCTCCAGCAGTGGTGGCAAGCAACCTATGCTCCTATGGTCGTGCGCTGGCACACCACAAGCCTATGTACAGTTTGCCCGACTTTCGGAGACGCCGGGCTTTGTGAACAGGGCGTGAGCGCGTGTCGGAGTCATGGCCTTGCGGCCGTTTATCCGTTTGTCACTGTCAACTGCTCGGGAAGCTGCACGGCACTGTACAGGCGTCATCCCGCCTTTTCGAACGTGTTACACTTTTGGCCTGCCGTCTGGTTGGAAGAGTTTAGGAGGTCCCCCGCCCGCCAAGACAGCCCTGCCATCACAGCCGGTTCTAACGTCGGCCTGCACAGCGCAGCCCGCCGGCATCGCAGCACAGCACAGTCTGACCAGCAGCCTTCTTGCCTCGCGCCGCGCCACCGTGAAACCTGGCCTCGACAACTTGGACGTCATCACAACTGGGCGCTCCTCTTACCACACCTAGAATAGTGCACCCAGGGCCATACACCCTCCCTGGCTAGCTGCACCTCCAACTGGCTCACGCCGGCAGCACCGGCCTCAGCTCCAGCTAGCTGACCCTTGCCTATTCAGCTGCCCACGCCCGGTAACCAGGCCGCTGGGCGCAGCACGGTAGCCTTCTTACTCTGACCAGCCGTTACATGAATTAACCCGGAAAGCGGACAACCATCGGAAACCCAAACGGAACCTTGGCCCAAACCCGATCCCCCCAGTTTCTCAGTCTGCACTAGTGCCCAGCGCAGAGTCTTGAAAGTATGCTGGACTAGGGGGGCGGGCGCCAGGCGGCAGCGCGCCGCCGGCCTACAGGCCGAGCGCGGCCGTTACGGCCATTTGCGCGCGATGTCGTCCCGGGCGTACGCCTTCTCGAAAACCTCAGCGGTCTCCCAGCGCCCGAGCTTCTGGACCAGTGCGCGCTCGACGCCGCCATTGATAGCCGCGCTGGCGCCGCCGATGCGCAGGCTGTGCGTGCCGATCTTCTTGGTAATGCCGGCCGCCAGGAAGAGCTCGCGCAGGCGTTTCAAGAAAGTGTCGTACTTGAGGCCCGCGATAGGCGCGCCCGCCGCGTCCCGTAGGGGCTGGGAGATGGTCTCCAGCACCCACGCGCCGCCCCGGCGCGCGCAGGGGGTAGGGGTGGGCCAACGTCCTCTGTGTCGCCGTGCAGCACCGAGCCGCCAGGGCCGGCCACCGCAGCGCGCGCGGGGGCGCGCTTGTACGACCCTAATAACAGCAACTCACACAACAAGCGAGCCGGGCACGCCGGGCTGGCGATTGCGCCCACCACGATGGGCGCCGTAACCCCGTGCTGAGCATTCTGGCTCTGCCACAGCCACAACTCAACGAGGTCGGGGAACAACCGCATCAGGTCGTGATGGACCAACAGTTTCGACAAATCATCGAAACGGGGAAGGGCCGCAAACGCTAGCACCGCGCACGTCACGATCATGCGCGTGGGCAAGTCGCACGTGCCGGTCAGGTGGTGTGCGACCAGGGCGCGCATATCTGCGCCGGTGAGCTCGTCACGCTGCAGGGGTGCCGCTCGGAGCGTGCGGCTCGCCACGGCGCGCGCCTGGGCGCACTCTGAGGAGCCGCATGGCGAGGGTTTGTGCGCGAGCGAGTAGTGTGCTGTCAGGGCGGCGCTGGCGGTGGCGACTGCCTGCGGTCCCACCTGCCGCGATTCCGCCGCCAAGCGGATCTTGGTGAGGAAGAGCGCCGCGTACAGATTGTCTTCGGGGTACGGTGACACGTTGTATTGTGCGCAAAATTGGAGCCACTGGGCGATGATAGGCTCGTACGCCGCCCACGTGGCCGGTGTCTTCGTGATTTTGCCGGAAAGCAGGAACGCTTGGATGAGGCGATCGTTCTCGGCGTTGCAGCCGAGGGGCTGACCCGTTCGCTGATGCAGCTCGGCCACCGCTACGGTGCCTGTGCGTGCGCGGGCAAGCAGCGGCACGATGTAGCACCTCGCGGGAATCAGCGTTTGGCCATAACAACGGGTGGGACCGGTAGGCAGCGCGTGCGTGCCTTGCCGAAGTCCAGCAGGAGTGCGAGGGACTTCCAGCGCCCTGCTTGCGGCATGGTGTTGCCTTGCAACCCGCCTAGGAACATGTCGTTGACTGGTAGCAATAGATGGAAATCATGTACGAAATCGCGGAACATGAGTTGGCCGTGGGGGCCGGGGCGAACGAGCGTTGGCCACCAAACGGCCATGGGCCAACACGGCACTCGAAGGCACATGCGCGCGCGGCACGCCTGCGCGTGGGAGAGTACGCGGCTAATGATGGTAAATGGGGGGTTGCACCAGCTCATCTCGGTGAACCGATCAAACGCGAATGCGTTGACGCCAGTGCAATCGGGTGTATGAAAGAAGCTGTAGTAACGCGATAATTGGCGATTAGTGTGAGACGCGAATAGATCGATCGTGAACGGTCCGAAGCGGTGCATTAGCCCTGCGAAAATACGCGGGTGTAGCTTCAGGTCGCAAGATTCTTCCTGCTTAGGCAGCTTATCAGCTAGCCAATTGTCGTCTCGCGGAATCCAGTCCGCAACCAGATCAATTCGGTGTTCAATGCAGTACCGAAGCAGTGCGAAGCATACATCGTGCAGGTCGGGTACCATGGACCCGCCTTTGTTTACGATGAAAAAAGGCACCACCTTCCACCCCCACCGCACCCGCCGACATTGCCACCGCCGCCCTCGCCGCTGCCACGCTCTCCGCCTTCCAACACACCTACCGCTACGCCGACGACATTTTCACCTTCTGCAACCCCTTCCTGCCCTACCTCTTGGACCCTGCTGCCACCATTCCCGCCGGCCTCCCCGCCTTCTACCCGCCATACCTCACCGTCACCCTCGGGAGAAGCGCGTGCGCGTGCGCGTGGGCGTGGGTTGAGCTCGCTGCGCCCCCCTCACCTGCGGCGCCGCCTCCCTCCCCTCCTCCAGGAGCGCATGCAGCCGTTCTACGTCGGCACTGTCGCTGGCTTCATCATCTCAATCGTGACGCAAGGCGCCGCAATGCTGGTCGTCGCGTACGCGTACTGTAAGTGTTGTGACGTCGGTACCTGGCGTGGTACCTGGCTGGCGTGCCGTAGTACGTGTCGTGCAGCGTGCAGCAGCACCCGTTGTACGGCACGCGGGGCACATGCGCGCGCCATCTGCTGCACTCGCCAAGCGACCGGCGCGCATGCCGTACGTGCACATGGACTGCTGCGCGCAGACATCAACACATAAGGCAGCGGGAACCGTCGACGCCCCCCCTGCACCATACATGGTAGGGCTCTCCAACTTATCGGATGAATTCGCATCACCCCCACGCACCAACCCCCACCCACCCACCCACCCCACCCCCGGCCCACTCCCGCGTGTTGCGTCCTCCTCGTACTGCGCCGCAGTACCCCTGGCCGACTTCATCATCGCTGCCGCCGCCTTGGTAGGCACCGTCTTTGCAGTCCTTCTCTACGTCTTCTACCGTGTCGACATCGCGTCGTACCCCTTAAACCAGTACTACCACCACAAGTTGCAGGCCATGCAGCAGCTGCACCAGCTGCAGCGCGGCAGCGGCGACGGCTGTGGCGACGACGACGCTGACGCCGCTGCCGCTCGGACCAGCGGCAAGGGAGGGGCTGTGGACGGGTGGGCTGTGTCGAATGTGCGTGACCAAGCGCAACGCCATCCTGCCTGCCTGACTGATGGGGTGGCCTGTAGCTTGAGCAGCAGGTAGGGGGCTTGCTCTCGAGACGTTCACTTCATTGGGCTGCCTGGCCTGGCAGGTGCGAGTCGCGGCACCGGTATACATGTAGGGCTGAACATACCTATGACGCGAGTGCTGCAAGCAAACGCACGACGGCGGCAAACAAACGCACGACGGCGGCTATGGGATTTGCAGCTGCCGCGACAATAAGTCATAAGAAGCAGCTCCAGCAGCAGTAGGCGACATTTATCCGAGCGCGCACATTTGCCTTCATTTGCCTTTCACATGCCATTAACTCATGCATGTGCATTTACCCTGAGCTGGAGTCGTCACAGCGTGCGGCGCGCGCGCAAAGGCAGCGCAGCGCAAAGCGCGTTGGGGCGCTGGCGCGTACAGCCCCGAAGCAACGCCTGCAATGGCATGCTCAAGAAGCTGTCGTTTTCATATTGTATGCATGTGCGGGGGTCCGGCATTTCTCCCGACCCGAACAGCGCAGCGTGCTTGTTGTGTGTGCGAAGGAGGAAGGGATACACAGGCGGACTGGGCCTTTCTCGATCGGCCCGCAAAGAGTTCGGACCTATCTTCGGTGCGTGTCCGGAATCGAAATTCCGGAATGGACGACGGCGAGCAATGGGACGCTGGCTTGGGATGGCCGAGAGCGCTTCCTGGATCATTGCAACTGCCACGTAGGAAAGGCGCCATTGTGCCTGTTTGTACAAACACGTTTCAAGCCCACGCGCGCACAGGGCGGGAAAACCTATACACCTGAGATCTGACGCATGTCGGCCATTCCTGCACTAGATGGTGCTGTAGGTGCCGCCGAGCGCGCGCTGTGCTGCATCATGCATAGGCAATACCCTGTCATGCCCGTATGCAACATGCAAAGCCGTACGTGTAGGTCCTTGGCTTGCCTTGAAGGCGACCCGGTTCTAGCGGCGACGCGTGTCACACAGCGTGCAGGGCTAGATGGTTGGACGCGTTTTGGCTGCTGCTACAGCATGAGAGGAGGCCTCCGCATGTGCATGCGTGGAGACCTGTTTGGCATCATGCGCAGTCCTGCGCCCTGCTGCAAGTAGCGGCCGCTGCGGTCGGTGCACAGCTCATGTCTCAACAGGCGGGGGAGGCTTGCCTGAAACACATGACTGGTTTGGGTTTTCCAGAGGGCGCTGGCTGTTTGGCTAACATGTGAATACCTGGATTGAGGATAGCCTAACATGTCAAACTCCGTGTAATGGCCGAACCGTTGGCACTCTCTGGGTTCCAGTGCGGCGCATCGCATCTGTCTGCAGCTCGCGACGTCCTACCGTGATACGCGTGATGGCTGCTCTTAGAAGCTCATGGTTAGCGATGTCTTGTCGTGTCGTCGTGTGTGGTATTGATTGCTCGGTGCGAACAAGGCAAACCTCGCTCGCCTCGGGTGGTTCCTTAGAGCGGGGGCTACCCGCGCCCAACCGTGCATGCCGCATTGCATTTTGGGGCCGTCCGTCGAAGCTGCCAGGCGCGCCACTAAGCAGAGCGTCGGAATGCGCAGCAGCTGCTTGCCTTGCCCCCCCCCCCCACACACACGCCCAGGCACCCTCCTTTGCCCCGGTATGGGCCTCGCCCCCCGTGCCCCGTGCCGCGGCGTGCAGAGGGGGGGTGCCAGCCGAGTTTTGGCTTTACGTCCAGTCACATGTAATGGTAACAGCCTAATTCACCCAGAATTCACCAAATAGAACGAAATGACGATGGCCATAGGCACCCTCCAGCGACTACAGCTGTGCCTACCATTCACCGCAATGGCGCCACCGACGCCAAGAACCGGCCAACCTGCGGCCAGCTGCGGCCAACCAGCGGCCAACAACACCGTCATGTACGTCGTCGCACGGTTATTGCAACGTGCAAGCGATCCGATTGAGCCCTTTGCATAGACTGCCTGAAACCTCTGCAGCGTGCGCTGCAGGCGCCGTCTGCAGCCCCGGGGACCCCCCGCCGCGGCGCGGCGTGCACGCGGCGGCGGCGGGTGGGCCGTCAGCGCTCCCGGCCGGCCGGAGCCCATTGAGCTTTCGTCAGGTGCAGGTCGTGGTTTGGGGTTGTCTCTCGCGCGTCGCTTGCCGGCAGCCGCAGCCAAAGGGCCACAAAGCAAACTAAGCAGGCTGTACGGGCGGTAAGGTGAGCACCGTACGCTGACGTGGCGATGAAATCTGGTCTTGCCTTCACGCGCGCGGGTGCACACGATTGTGAGGCAAAAGGACAAGCCACTGCCTGCCTGCTGCCACGCACAGGCTGCAGATGTTTCGCTTTGCGCGCCTGTCTAAAGCACGGACTGGGTGTGCAGGCCTTCCAAGAAACTTTGTTTTTCTTGAGGTGCACACAAGCACCTTGCGACGGTTGGTCAGCGAGGGGGGCCCTCCAATCCAAGCTGAGTGGCACAATGCAGCACACTGTCTTGGATCAGCAGCTGCACCAACGTGCACGCGTTGGTGGGAACCGGCGCGTACCTCGCCCGTGCCATGTAAGGCAACCTTGGACGCAAGGATGGCCGAGCAGGGGCCAAGCCCTGAGCACAGGCGAGGGCCTGGCGGGCCAGCAAGGAGCAGTACGGAGCAGCAGGACCTCTCTTGTCGTAAGAGCGCAGGTTCCGCCTCCCTCCACCGCCACAGCTAAACCGACGGCACCTGTGCAGGTGCGAGATTACAAAGCGGGCTTGTATTCATCAAACGGCGGGCCTGCTGTGCAGAACTGCCGTGTGAACACACCGTGGAGATCACGTAACCAACCCGTGCTAGATGATCTTCATGCATCACGCCACGCCGTTCGACGCCCGCCGACAGCGCGGGCAACGGTGCAGTGTGCGGGCCTTTTGGTTGACGGGCCGCCAAGGACGCCCACTCCGCAGAAGCTCCTCAGGCAAATAGGCGGCCAGAGAGCGCTTTCGTTGCTGGCTGCGCGCAGCCCGCGCCTGAGCCGGTCGACGTGGAGTACTCGGTCCACGCCGTCACCCCCACGGTCAAACTGCTGCGCGGCACGTGCCGCTCACAGCGCCTGAAGTACGAAGTCGAGTACAGCCTGAAGCGCGGCACGTCCGACAACTGCTACCTCGTGGAGGTGTGGCCGTGTGCGGAGCGCCCGGGATCTCTACACGGCGCCAGCGTGCCCCGGGCGCACATGCGCGCGCGCAGGCCCACGACCGCGCATGCCGCATGCCTGCTTGGGTGCTTCTGCTTGGCTGCCCACGCGCACATGCGCGCGTGTGCACATCGTTTGAGAGATTTGGCGTTATGCCATGACGCATGCGGTCAGTGGCCGCGCTCTGCTTGCACGACGACGACGACGGGCGCGCTATGCCACCCCGCCCCGCCAGGCTCTGCGGTCAGCGTGTGCACGGCGCGCCCTTTGACCACATGGCGTTCCGATATGCCCCTTGTTCCAGCCATTACATCCTGATCGTGCGGCATGCTCGTTTTTGTACGGGATGGGGGACCTGCAGCTGGCGCCCACGCAAACAGGGTGCACAGATGGTGGCATGATCGCGTCGCCGCAGCACCCCGGCAGCGCGCAAGCACCCCGGCTATGAGCGCATTGTACGCTCTCAGGTAGGGAGCACGGTGAAAGGATTGATTGCACAGTGGAATGCTTGGCGAGCGTGTGCGGTTGAGCGACCGTGGTGCTGATGCATCTTTCCAGGACACGTTGGTTGGCACCGTAAACGCGCACCCCGTTACCGGCGGCGCTCACCCGCGCCGCACCCGGTGCATGTGTGCAGGTGGGCGTAGCACGCATGCTGGTCGACGTGCCGTACGAGGTGTACGGCAAGAAGTTCGGTAGGCTCCGTAACGACAGCGGCGCAGCGCATCATCGGTGGCGCAGCGCATCATCGGTGGACGGGGTGTCTGGGTCACTGTGCACTGGTACCGCTTGCGCACCCTCCCGTCTTGCACTACGCGCATGCATGCATGCATGCAATGGCGCGGGTCCTCAGCATGCGTGCTGCCGGACTGGCGGCAGGTAGGCGCCTGTGGCCTGCCCTGCCTGACACACGGGCGATGGGACGGGGACGCGTACGACCGAGGAGGATGTCGAGCCGGAAGGGTTGGCGTGCTTGCCCTCTGCCGTTGCTCGATCCGTGATGCAGGTAGGGAGCACGCAAGGCCAGCCGGGCCCCAGCACAGCACGGCCGCGTGAGGCCTAGGCGGTGCCCATCAGCCGTGCTGTGCTGTGCTGTGCTGCGCCAGCTGTGCCGTGCGCGCTCGCGCTCGCCCTCGGCTGTCCCACCACCTGTCTGTACCTGCCGTGCGTGCGGCCCTCCCTGCGTGCAGTGGAAACGCTGGAGGCGGCCACGCCCCTGGCCAGCCTTACGCATATCCTCATCACACAGCTGGACCCAAAGGCTATACCATCCTTGGAGCTCCTGCTCAACCGCCGGCTGGCAGTAGCACCCGACGCACCGAAGCCGCAGGTGGGTCACGGCTCACGGTTCCGGGGCGCAGCGCCCCTCGGCGCGTTGTATGCGGTGTCCTATAGGCACCGAGTAGCGTGGCGTGGCAAACACTGGGATGGGTGCCGTACTGCCTTGCAAGGCGTACTGGGCTGGGCTGGCCACCTGCCGCCAGGCTTCGCACTGATTGTGCTGCCTTCATGCCGTGAACCAAACCGGCGGCTTCAGCTCCCCGCGCCGCGCCGTGCCGCGGCAAGCGCCTCGACATCATCCCTGCAGACGCCTATGCGCCGCCGGGCGACACACACCCCCTCTGACCAAAGAGCTGGCAAACGATACCTACGTCGACAGCGCTGTAACGAGCCAGGGCGCCGCACAAGCAGCACATCTGCCAGGGCGCCGCTCAAAAGAAGGCGAAGACGGCAGGCGGCGCCGCACATCGCCGCCACCGCCCACGCCTACCACCAGCAGTGCGCACCGGTGCGCTGGTGTGCTGGCGCTGCGGCGCAGCACCTTATCGGCAACGTGCTTGTTTGCGCTGTCTTGTAAGGCAGCACGGCGCTGCCGCTCTGCGCCGCCTTGCCCTGCGTTGCCTTGCCTCGCGGCTCCTGCGCAGGTCATCCTGTCCAACCCGGCACTGCGGCTGCTGCAGTCGGCGCTTGGTGAGTTCCATGAGCGGCGTGCATGCAGGGCTTGGCACGTCGACCTGGGGTTTAGGCCAGGGCGACCCCTATCTGATGCCTGAATGGCCTGCACAGGGCAGCAGAGCCTGCCTGCGCAGTGCGCGATCCCCACTCCTCCCCCCCACACACACACGCACGCAGCGGACCCCGTGGCGTGGCACAGTGAAAGTCTGAACAGCCGACAGTATACGGTCACGGACTCACGGCTGAGCAGCAGGCAGCCTTCGTGCATGCCGCGTGTCCTGTCGTGTCATGTCGTGCATGCCACGCGTCGTGTCAAGGTCCTGCACCAAAAGTGCTTGCCGCTGTTGCGCTGCCTCGTCTGGCCCGCACCCGCCGTTCCCGTCCCCAGTGCTATGACACCTACTCGAGGGGTGGGTCAGTTCCGGACGGTGCGCCTTGGCGCCCGCCGCAACCACGCCTGCTGCTGCTGCTGCTGCTGCTGCTGCTGCTGCTGCTGCAAGCAGCTCGTTTGCAGTCTCCGTGCTCGCTGCCGAGCCTTGTTTTGTGTGCCTCCCGCCAGGCGAGAAGCCCGAGAAGGCGGCGCTCCTGAGCGCCATGAACCTCAGCGTGGCCCGCTCCGGCGCAACCGTCGCTGCCGGGCCGGAGGGCGACGCCGCGGCGGCCGGCAACGCGCTGCAGCTGGTGCTGACGCCGACGCCGCGCTGGCCCGACCTCATGGCCATCTATTCGCCCAGCCAGCAGCTGCTCTTCAGTTCCAAGCTGTTCTCCGCGCACGTCGCAGAGGGGCACGAGGTGCGTGCATGCGCGTGTGTTGTGTGTTGTGCGTGCGTGCGCGTGTGTGCAGTTCGGTGCGCCTGATGTAAACGGGGCCACGCCGCCCCACAGCTGACGTCTCACCGCAAATGCGGGTCACCAGCTGCATGGAGGCCACGCCGGCGGTGGCGCATGCATGGTGGTGACTGCGCGCACATCGCACCGGCCCTGGCTGTGTTGCACGGCGTACGGCATGTACTGGCATCGTGCGACGGTATGTCCTGCCTCCTTGCCCCAGACCGGCGCCTTCGACGCCGGCGGCTGGGAGGCGTTCGGCGAGGACTGGCGCTACTTCTTTGAGTGCATGCTGGCGCCGGCCGCCAAGCAGGCCGCTGCCGCACTAGAGAAGCTGGACCTGGTGCCGGTGGCACGGCCGACGGGCGGGCCGCGCAGGGTCAACAAGACGAGCGCCGCGGTCAAAGGGTGAGGGTGGGTGTGGGGCCTGCTGTGTAGTGTGGTGTGGTGGGTGAGCAGGGGAGGTGCTCGTACGGAGTGGAGCCCGCCTGCCGTTCCGCGTGCGCTTTTGGAGCGGCAGTTGAAGTCGTGGCAGGCACACGCCGTGAGTGCGCCGGGCACACGACTGTGGCCAACAACAGACTTCGTTTTCCGCCGCTGCCGCGTCGCCTCCCGCCTCGTTCCCTCCCTGCCCCCCTTGACCGTGGGCCCCCGTCCTCCGCCCTCCCTGCAGCTTCTTCCGCTCCCTGTTCGGCCTAGGGCCTGCCAAGTCAAAGGCGGCGGAGCTGGCTCCGGGCGTGCCGGCGGCGCCGCCCGACGGCTCCGACCCGCTGGCCGTGTCGCTGCTCCTGCCCATGCACGGCCCCGTCGTGTCCTCGGCGCTGGCGCAGCTGCTGGGCGAGTACCGCGCCTGGGTGGACGAGCAAATCAAGGCCGCGGCGACGGCGTGCGCGGCGGTGTTGTACGCCAGCGCGTACGGCAACACGGCGGCGCTGGCGCAGGTAACATGCCCATATCGGTCGGCGGCTGCCGCCTCAGTCCACGTTTGCACTTGACGACGGGACGTTTGACGTGCCCTGTAGGTTTCTGCCTTGCGTGCCGTGCCATCACCGCATACGGTGCCTCCCGGCATTACGTGCCGTGCTTTGCATGGACCACGTGCCATCACGTGCCATCACTTGCCTGCTCCTGAACCCCGCCGCTACGTCCAGGCCATCAGCCGCGGCATCACCAAGGGCGGCGTGGCGGTGGAGACGCTCAACTTGGAGCTGGCCTCGCTGGACGAGGTGGCGACAGCGGTCAACAAGGCCGACGGCTTCATCCTAGGTACGTACGGCGTAACGGCGCCGCGCGCTGGCCCTACGCGGCGGCGGCCGCTGGCCGCGTTGGCGCAGGTGTTGGCGGGGGGATGTACGACAGCGGTCAGCAAAGCGGCCGGCTTTCACCTAGGTGCGGCCGTGAGGACGCCCGTTGCATGGCACCTAGCTATAGGTTGGGATGGGCACACATTCGGATGCAGTCCCAGACCGTACAGAGGGCGCCCGCCGCCGCTTGCCACCGACTCTGCACCCCCGCTCTTCACAAGTACGGCAGTGTACGGCACGTGCCTGCGGGCCTGTGATCATCTCCCTATCACCTCCGCCCGCCCGCCCGCAGGCAGCCCCACCCTCGGCGGCCACATGCCCACCCAGGTGAGCGTGGCCATGGGCGCCATCCTGCGCGACCCCAAAGCCAAGTCGCTGCCGTGCGGCGTTTTCGGCAGCTTCGGCTGGAGCGGCGAGGCTGTGGACGAGATGGAGGGCCGGCTTCGCGACGCCGGCTTCGGCTTCGCCTTTGACTCGATCCGCGTCAAGTTCAAGCCCACGGCAAAGGTAGGCTGGCTGGCCGCCACCATCGGCTGCGTGTGTAGGCATGCGTGTGTAGGCATGCGTGTGCATGCATGTTTGTGGGCCCGAGCGCGCAAGACCGCAGTGGCGGCGGCGGCGGGCCCGCCGCGCGCGGTGCACGAGGGCCAGCCGAGACCACAGCAGATGCATGGTACGCATGAAGGCTTGGTGCCGTTGGCCGGGGTTGGCTGTCGGAGGGTGGGAGGGGAGGGGCCTGCGCGAGATGGGCAGGCACGTCGCTCATCGTGAGTCATGGGTCCGTGCCGCGACCGCCCGGATGCGGATGCCGTACACACGCGTCCTGCACCTGTTGTACGTACGTGCACGGTCGCAGGACCTGCTGACGTGCGAGGAGAGCGGTCGCGCGCTGGCGCAATCCATCAAGAAGAAGCTCAAGCAGCGGGAGCTGTCGTCTTCGGCTGCCCCCGGTGAGCATGGCACAGCAGGGCACGGCAGGTGTTGAGGTGCCTCCCGAGCTTGTGCGCGCAGCAGCGGCCGCGTGGCGCGTAGCGTCCATCTGCTGCGCCACCAAGTTGCGCATTGGACCCCGCGGTCTGCCGCAGCCAGCCAAAACGTTGTGGGCTACTAGGCTGCTGACTTGTCGTACGCAGGCGCAGGCGCGGCGGTGAGCGCGGGCGGTGGCCGGCTGGCCGTACGGCGCGCGTGTGTGGTGGGCCTCTGGTTGGTCTGCTTGACCGTCCCGACTGTCCTATAGCTGAGAGTACACCTTCAAACCTGTTTGAAGCGCATGCAAAGCTACCTTCCCGACCGAAACGGAAAGCATTGAAGCCTGTCCTAGCTGGATGTAGACGCACGGTCGCTTGCGCCTGCGCTCGTTGCGTCGCCGTCGACCTGCACCTCAGGCGGCCGCGCCGTCAACGCCAGCAGCAGCCAGCTGGCCATGGGCCGCGTGGTGGGCTCGCTGTCGGTCATCACGGCGCGCGACGAGGACGCAAGCAGCGCGATGCTCGCCAGCTGGATCTCGCAGGTACGGCAGAGGCGGCGCCGGGCGGCCGCACCACTGTCGCCGCGCGGCGCGGCGTGCAGTGCAGTTAATTGCAGCGACCCGCTCTGTCAGGTGCGGCCGCGCAGCGGTGGCAGCGCTACGCGGTGCCTGTGCCGTTCCGCTCGCCAGCTCGGAGCTCCGGGCCGCCAGGCCCGGAACTTGCTGTGCTGTACCGTACTATACGGCATGGTGTGGCAGTGGGTACGACGGTCATCTTGCCCGTGGGCGGCGTGCGGCCCGCTGCCCCCGGCCCCCCGGCGTAACGGCCCAGGGCCCTCGCCTCTGCTCCTGGAGCTGCTGTCGCCAGGCCATGCCGCACTTGGCCCCACGCGCTCCCCGCTGGGCCGCCCTGCCCAGCTCCTCATGCATGCTGCTGCTGGCGTGTACGCCGTACTTGCTACAGGCCAGCTTCGACCCTCCCGGCATCACCGTAGCAGTGAAGAAGGACCGCGCCATCGAGAAGCTGCTCGTCATCGGCGCCAAGTTCGCGGTCAGCTTCCTGGGCGAGGGGCAGGAGAAGGCGGCCATGAAGCGCCTCACCAAGCCGTTCGGCCCGGGCGAGGACCGGCTGGCGGGTACGTACGTACGGCTGGGCTAGCGTCGTAGCACGCATGTTGTCGTACCAGACCTGGCGTGCGCTGCGAGCGTCCTTTCCCAAAGGACGCGTCTTTAGGCGCGCCCCGAAACACTCCGCCAGACCGTGCCAACCTGAGCTCAGTTGCGATTGACTGTACGGCGATCGCCCATGGTCCAAGCATACCGACTGGAGTAAGCGAGTCGCCTCTGTTGTGTGCGCTTTTCTTGCGCGGCCCCGCTGATCGGACGGCGTGGAGCCTATTTGCGCCGCATGTCCCCGCTTGCGCTTTGCCCCCTTCCTTGCCCCCGTCCCTCCCCATCCCTGGCGCGCGCCAGGCCTCGAGACCACGCCCTCCCCCACCGCCAACCTGCCGGTGCTCAAGGACGCAAACGCCTTCCTGGAGTGCGCAGTCACCAGCCGCATGGAGGCAGGGGACCACTACCTGCTGTACGCGCAGGCAAGTACGGTACGGTACGCTGCCGTACCCTGCCGGGCCGCACGGCATGGCGCATGCGGCGATGTGGCCGCATGCTGCTGAGGGTGAGCGATGGCCAGCTCTGTGCATGTTACCGTCGTCTTTTGCGCATGCACAGGGCTCTGGGGAGGGCAGGGGGAGCACGTAGGTGGTGCCGTACTGAGTGTGTGTGCTTCACGTACCTCTCCGCCGCGGGCGGACCTGACCTCAAGCATCTCGCAAATGCACCACCAGTGCCCCGTCGCCGGCATGACCTGCCGCGCCCTGCCCTGCCTCACGGGCAGGCATTGCACTGTCCCGAACTGCATCAAGCTGTGCCGTACCGCGCTGCACCCTGCCATACTTGCCGCAGGTGCTGGACGGCAAGGTCCTGAACGAGGCGCTCCCCACTGCCGTACACCACCGCAAGGTCGGCAACCACTACTGAGCAGCAGCAGCAGGGCGGTTTCAGCAGCAGGCGTAGCAACCGGAAGAGCAGCTGCCACGGCAGGGCTGTTGCTTCTGCTGGCAGTCAGTCATGCATGCCCCTCTGCGCCCCTCTGCGAGCGGCGGCTGCTGGCAGTCCGCGGCCGGCAGGCGCAGGCGGTTCCTGGAGCGGCAGCAAACAGCTAGCTTTGTACGGCGGCAACTGCACCTGCCGCAACCTGTTCACAGTCTGCTGTTGGGCAAGGCCCTAGCACAATGTCGTCACCGTTTTGCTACTGCTGCTAATGCTGGCGGGGGCTTTCACTGTGTTCCGTGATGCGTGGGGTGGCTTGGTCGACTCGAAACGAACGTGGTTTTCGGGGCGCACTCGGTCGATGGCTACACAGCCTGTTACAGCATTGAGAAAGAAAAACACTAGTGACTGACATGCCGCAATGAACGCCGCCGACCCCATCTCTATCTGCCAATGCAACAAGTTGCAAGACACGGTGCCGCGAGGTTGGTACCCGGCATGAAATCCCACGTGACCGCTTTTTGGAGTTTGCTTTGGGCGGCGCGTTGGACACAATGTGCAATGTGGCAGGGTCCCGTTGGGAGGCGGCGGGTGGGTGGTGAGCTGCCGGCCGCCTTTGCTGTTTTGCCGTCTTCTGCCGTGTCTTTCTGTCATGCCACGCAATTCCTATACTAACCGAAGGGCGTGTGTTGCTGGGCTGTTTCGTGGGCTAGCTAGTGGCTGTCGGCGGGTTTCTTTCCGGATGTGTGAGTCGGTTGCCGGGTTGCGCGGTTTGTGCCTCTGGTGCCCGGCTGCACGGCTTATGCTCCGAGCGAGGAGCGTTCTCGTGGGCGAAGCGGCAACTGCCACACAGCCAAACGGGCGCATTTGTAGTATGTGTGTGTGTGCGTATCTTCTTGTTAAGTGTGTGTGTGTGTGTGTGTGTGTGTGTGTGTGTGTGTGTGTGTGTGTGTGTGTGTGTGTGTGTGTGTGTGTGTGTGTGGCGGCCCTGCGCACGCGGTGCCCTATGATATGTTATGCGCCCGGTATGCAGTTGTCGCAATGGCGTCAAGTGGATCAGGCTCCCCGATGCGAGTTCGCCCTGGAGCACAGTGCCCGACAGGAAACAGTGGTTCCGCGGTTGACGCACACTGCGTGCATGTCCTGTCGCCCGGCGGTGTGCAGTGCCAATAGATGCGACGGCGGGCGCTTAGCTTGGCTCCCCTCTTTGCTTGGAGGGTGAGTGGCTGATGCATACCTTTCGGGGCACGGTTGTGGTTGCTCTCGGTGTCTTTTCGGCCTGTCTGGGGGCACAGCCATGCCGTACGTGCCGTGCAAGGCAGGGCCCCAACCTGTAGAACTCTGTGGTGTGATGCAGGGTGTATGTGTGTGGTGTGATGCAGGGTGTGTGTGTGGTGTACGGTGGCGCACACGTGAACCGATGAACCCAGGCTGTCATCCGCTCCTTGCAGTTGCCGGACCCGAAACCCGCGCGGCACGTGTATACACCGCGCGTGTGAACAATAAACAAGTTGTTGACGCCGTCGCTGCTAAGTGGTGACTATGCCGCCGCGTTGTGCGGTGGGGCGATGCGTTTTGGCGTTTCGCCGGCGGTGTTTTGGCTCAGGACTTAGCCCAAGTTATGGGCATGACCGCCTCCCTCCCCCCTTGATCCCATCTACACAGACCGAATGGTATGTCGCCTTGCTCCGACGTTGCTCCGTCCCTCCCTGCGGCCGTGCCAACTGCCAGGCATGCCTGCCTGCAGAGCGCGTGTGAAGTGTGATGTGTGTGGGCCGCACCGCGCCGCGACGGCAGAGTGGCCCTCAGTAACCAAGTGCTCTGCCGCAGAGGGCACACCGTGCACACGTTGTGTGTGCGCCCCCATCGAGCAGTTCGGCACCCCAATCGCTTTGACCGTACTCGGGTTCCGGACTCTGGTAGACACACAGCTAACTTGCCCTGCCCTGCCGCGGCCAAGTGTGCCATATGTACAGCTTACTTGGCGGCGCTGCCGTGTGCAGTATGGCTAACATCGCCCCACAACATGTTGCGCACATGCGCGCACGCACTCGCTCACCCGCCTGTAACCATCTGCTCAACCAGCCACGGCCCCGTTTCGCGCGGGCCACCACGCCCGCCGCCACCCTTTCTGGCGTGGCGGAACGGGGCCGTGGCTGGTTGAGCAGATAATCACAGGCGGGAAACCCTTTCTGTTCCTTGGGATGCGCGGGCTGCGCCGCCGACGGACCGCCGTGCTGCCCAGTTGCACGGCTGCACCCGTCGCCCCCCGAACCCTGCCGCCTCTTCCGAACGCGCCACTGGCTGCACTGTGCGTGCGCATTCCCGTGCGCAGGTGAAACTAGAGCGGGCGGTCCTTTCCGCGTGCTGTACACATTTGCGAGATCCCTTGCCCGAATGCTGAGCATGAATCGCCTTGCCCAATCACGTTGCGTGAAAGGGCAAACAACAGCTTTCTCGCAGCCACATTACGGGTGTTTGGAATGGCCACCAATACGTGTGGGTGTAATGGCCGGCCCGGCCCGGTCCCGGCGACCATCGGCGCGCCGCCCTGCTTGTGCCATTTCAGTGCCGGCTGCCGGCTAACCATGAAGCGGATACTATCCCAAGTGTATGTCCATCACATGCCCTGTCATCGCATCATTCACATGCACCACGTGTACGACTACGCCACGCAAGCAAATGCACCAACCCCTCTACGCTCACACACGCCGGCGCACAACTTTCGCTGGTGTTCCCCTGCGGCTGCCCGCCTGCGGGCTGCTGCCAGTGCAGCACGTCGGGCCGCAGACCGCATGCTGCCGCATGCGACAGCCGCCAAAGAAAGGGAGCACGCAGCTGTGGTCCACATGGATTGCGGTGCGTTACAGGCCGTGATAGCAAGGCAAGCACGACGCGGCATTTCGTACATGGCGTCTCAACGCGTGGCCACGCGTTGACAGCACGCACGTGTGGCGCAGACCGTCACCTTGGCGTCAAGCTGGCTAGCGTAGCTACGTGCGCGGGCAACCGTGCAGGAGGTACTTGCAGCAGCAGCAACTCGTGCGCATCGTGACGGAAGCGGGACATTTGATGGGATGCTATGCTGAATGTTGTTGGCTACGCTCGGCTGTACAAGCTCCAGATCCTCCGGCTCTGGCTCCTTTATCCCACGCGCCCCAGTCGTCGATCACACACACATGGGTCGGGCGAGCTAAGTGATGGCAGCTGTCGAGCGCCGCATGGGTTGTACCGTGGATATACATGTGTTCGCGCTGCCATCCCGTCCACTTCTTTGCCCCTCACCCGGCATCAACGCTGCTTGGCATGTGGCGCATTCCCAGCCTTGCAGCATTTTGTGCGGCCATACACGCGGCGCTGCCGATGCAACCAGTCCCGCACGGTAGCGAGGGTCTGCTTCCGGGACTTGCTTGCCGTGCCTACGGAACGGCGCGCCCTGGAGTGCCAGCGCGGACAGGCGACAGGTGCGGTGGCGCAGCGAGCAGGGGCGGTATCAACGCAGGGCCTCCGCCACATGAGGGCACTCTAGTCATGGCGATTGGCCAACCTTGGCAGTTTTCACCACAGTGTGGTCAGAGAGTCCATCAGCGGGGCAGCTCAAGAAACGGCGGTACACACCTGACTGCCGCGCACGCGAAGCGCGCAAGCAACGCTATACCACCACCCTGCGGCGGACAGAAGGGCACTGGAGATCCCGGGTAATGTGTCAAGCAGCAGACGCTGAGGCATAGCCAGCGCTCAATCGGCTGCCGCCAACGGGCTGCTTCGGGCCACAGCACCACCACGCACACACAACACACAACGCCGAGAGGATGGACGAGACAGGGGGCAGCGAGGCACGGGGCACCCTCAGCGGCGAAGCGGCCCCCAGCTTGTCGAGCCAGCGGCCCCACTCGCTGGGCGCCTTCCGTGTGCCCAGCCTCGTGACCTCTCTGGACCTTACACCCGCCGACAACAGCGTGCTGTCGCCAAAGCGAGGCAGCGTCGCGACCGGCCAGGCCGGGTCGCCGCGCACACCAGCGGCCAGCAGCGGCAGCCCGCGAACGGTACGACCCAGCCCAGCGCGTCACGAATTAGGGCAAGGCTCTCTCTCTCCTTGTGCCGTCTCCATGGTTTCCGTTGTTACCCGTGTTCGATGTTCTGCATGGCCTCCCCACGCATGTCAAAGCACCACCGTAGGTGTACTGTACAGTCAAAGAGGCACCTGGCCCTTGACACACTTCATGCGCCACTGTATTAACTGCAGCCATCGTCCCGATTCGATGACCCAATGCTCGCTTGGAAGCGGACGTCAGCCGGGGGCCCGGCCATCTCTGGCACGGGCGCATCATCGGAGCCCAGCTTCACGGCCCCAGCGTCCCCGTCCTTCCGGGTTGGGGGCATCAGCTCCAACTCCAGCTTCTCGCAGCGCAGGCTTAGCGCGGACATACGCAAGTCCTTGCCTGGACAGAACCAGCGCTCCGACTGCCCAAGCCCAATCAGCAGCGAGCCCGCCCGCGCCATGGGCATCCCCTTGCGCATGCAGTCGGACTTCGGCATCCCAACAGAAGCCATTAATAGCCTTGCGAGTGCGTACGCGCAGGGCAGGCCGGTCAACTCCGCAGGCAAGCGCGGCCTGCGTACGACATGCATCCCGCACGTGCGCATTGCCGCGTCACGCTATCATGCTCTGTGCTCCGCCTATGCGCGCCTCTCTGTGCGCACTTACCACCAAGGACCATTAAACGCATGCGTTTGCACGCGCGCGCGTGTGAATGCTGACATGCATACACGCCACATGTGCGGCGCACGTGCACGCAAGTGCTCGCACGTGCATGCAGGTGCAGGCATGCACGCACACAGCCCGAAGATGGAGCGGCGTACGCAGCGAGGCGCGCAGCACACCTCTGCGCTCGCGCCTGCAGCGTATGAAGTAACGCACTCGTCACACGTCTCCACACGGCCGAGGCACGCACTGCAACGCACTGCAAGCGCCAGAGCAGCACGGCTCAGGCGGCGGCAAGAACTGCCATGCAACAGCCAACTGCCGGCGCCGTTTGCCGGCTCGACATAGCATGGCACAGGGCAAATGCACCCATCGTCCTGAAACCACCCAAATCTCTGCTGCTGAACCCAACTGTTGCGGTGTGCTGCGCTGCGCTGTGCTGCGCTGCTGGCCGTGCCCGACACAGATGATGATGACGACGATGAAGAGGACGGCCTGGACAGTGACCTGCGGTCGCTGGGCCAGCGGCGCCACTCGTACCAGCCGCAGCCGTCTTTCCGACGCGCCGGTGACGTCGGCAGTGACGCCGGTGTCGCACCGGGCGCCGGCGGCATGACAACGGCCAGCGCTGCCGCCGCCGCCGGCAGCGTTGCGCTCCCTGCATGGGGCGTGCAGAGCCTGCGCCTCGCCGACGATGACGACTTAATGCGGCGGCTGCAGCACCAGCGGTCCTCCTGGCGCGGCCGCAACGCCTCGGCGTGCGCGCCGGAGGGCCTCCAGAACCAGACGCACGCCGCCCTGGAGCAGCTTCGTGGGGAGCTCAAGGGCAGCTTCGGCGGCGCCGGTGGCGGCAGCGGCGGCGGCAGCTGCGGTCTGTCCGCGCGCGCGATGCGCAGCAACGGGAGCCTGTCGGGGCGGCCGGCGGATCTGCTGGCGGTACAGGCGGTGGCCATGCAGTCGCCGTCGCGGCTGGCATCCATCCGAACAGGCTCGGTGCCGGTCCCGCCGCTGGCGGCGGGGGGCGGCAGGGAGAGCGGCGGCGGCGCGGCCGGTGGAGATGCGTAAGCAGGATGCGTAGGTGCGGATGCATACGCAGGGCGCTCGCTCGCCCGCACGCACCGCAGCACAGCGTGGTGGGGCCTGGGGCTGATTTTCCTAGACAGGACGCGCCGTTGGCTGGTGTACCGCTCCGCTCCGCTCCGCACCCTCCCCGCCAGCGGGAAGCGGGAAGGGGCCGGCGTTGTTGCCTTTGCCCTACCGGCTACACGCTTCTCTAAGTTGTCAGTTCCGTAAGCGAAGGCCGCCTCTGTGATCGGCCGTGGCGCTTCTTGGTCTTCCGCGTTCAGTCGTCTCTCCCTCCGCAGAACACATGATTCATCCGTGCGCTTACATCGCTCGGCCCACCACGTGTTGGCCTTTTTTGGAAGCCTCGTATCACGGGTCCCACGCACAGGTGGACAGGGTGTGCCTGTCTCACGTGTGTGCGTGGCGTTCCCACAGATTCTTAAAGGACCCATCATTTGGACGATCCACGCCTGCTGGGATCATGCAGCTGGGCAGTCCGTTTTGTGACGTTGACGATTTGGACTGGCAATGTGACTGACACCTCTTGAATCATCCGGCGGGTTCCGCCACCTGGAGGCTGGGCTGTGCGGCGGCGGGCGCGTTACGCAGCTACTGCCAGCTCGCGTTGCCCTAAGCGTGGGATGGGGCACCTCCGTTGTGCGCGTAATAAGGGGCCTAGTACTGCAGATGGTTGCGCGTACTGGCGACAGCCCTTTCTTGGCGAGCGTTAGACCACCTAGGCACTGAACCCAACTGTCATACTCTGCCATGCAGCCTTTGTCGTACAGCATTGGTGCGCCCGCACCCACGCGCGCCTGCGCTCGCCAGTGCTGCATCCGCAAATGGAGTCATCTTGCGTCGTCATTGGGCGCCAAGGCCGAATGGCGTCTGTCTGTGCAGAGAGAGGGTGGTGGTGGTGGTGGGGTGGGGGTGGCCGTCTGGTGCGGCGCTGCGCGCTGAGCTGTGGACAGATGGTGGGCGGCAGCGCGTGTGGCGGGGCACCGCGCGTGGCGGGGCACCGTGCGGCCCTTGAGCTGGCGCGCGCAATGGGATTCGGCTGGATAGCACCGAAGCGCATTCTTCCTCGCTTTGGGCCCCGTCTCATACAGCCGCCTTGCGTGCCGGTAGGATTGAGTTTGGGCGAGCTGCCGGTGATAGTGCGTGGAGGAGGAGGTGTGCCGTGTGCCCCGCAACCAGAGGCCGATAAATGAGCAGCCGCGTACGGCACTAGCAGCAGCCGCACGGCGAGTCGCTGGGCCGTGGTGGCAAGAGCAGGAACCGCTCTCGCCTCTCTGTCTCTCGGAAGGCGTTTGTGGTGGCCACGGCGGCGACTAGATGTGCAGCACAGCTTCTGAGCCCTGGGACCGCTGCTGTGCCCAGGGCCCGGCCTGTTTGTGTGGCTGCCGTACGCATGGATCAACTACTGCTTCACTGCTTTGGTGTGTGTGTGTGTGTGCGTGTGTGTGTGTGTGTGGTGATGGTGGTGGGGTGGGGGCCGCGGGGCCCCCCTCAGCCTCCGTGGCGGCGCTTCAATCTAGTGCCGGGCACCTCCCCGGGGAGCGAAAAGGGGAGGGTGGCATTGCGGTGGAGGCCCTGCCACCCGTGTTGGCGTTGGGTTGTCGCGTTGAGCGGGTGCGGAGGTCTGCCCTGGCGCGGCGTGACCGCACTTGCTGTGTTTGCGCGTGCGGCGCCAGGGAGTCCTCCTGGATGGCCCCTGCACCCGGTACGGCACTTGCCGTGCGTGGCGCTTGGTGTCCGGCGCATGGTTGGCGCGCCGCGGTGCACAGCAGGAAGTGCTAGCACCCCTCGCGCGCTCACAGCGCGCACATGTACATGGATGCGGCGCGATTCCGCTGTAGGATTGTTGACCAGTGGCGCATTGGCCTTGGCCGAGGCAGGGACGTAGTAATTGTTGATGAGTCACAGAGCCCTGTGTGATGTGTGTGTGCGCGCGCACGGTCGGGGCCAGCACGGCTGATGGCCTGCTACCACGACCTGCACTGCCTGCTTGTGTAAGGGTGGCGCACGGCGCTCACCCGCGCGGCAGCTTCCGCAGAGCACGCCGTGCCATGACTGTCTCGGACATTGTCAGGTGGCCATAGTGCCAGCACTGCGCGCTACATCGACGCCGTGCGGTTCGCAGCGCATGCCATGGGACGATCATCTGAATGCTCCGCCCGGGGGCGGCAGCCCCAAACCCGCCAGGCCTGCGCCAGGCGACCCCGTAGCTCCTGCCGGCGTCAGTGCGCGCCCATTACTTGTTGCGCGCGGCCACTACTTGAGCTGCGCACCCTCATCTGGCTTGGCGTTGTCGCGCAGAGTCATGTGTCCTGCGCACCCAGGCAGTCCAGCCGCGCAGAGGGGTGCTTCCCCCTGCCAGGAGCAGTTGTGCACCTGAGGTCCAGGGGGGCTCTACGAAAACGTTTTTTGGCGCCAGAATGTGACCGAGCACCAAGCCTTGCAGTCCTGAACCGCTCCGGCTCTCGCCACTAGCTGATGGGCGGCCGCAAACCCAAGCCCCATAAGTTGTTATTTATTCATTGACTCTTCAGCAGGCAGGGAGGCGAGACCCTTGGGCCTAGTAGTTGAGATCATGGACACGTCCGCAGCGAAGAGGAATGTGTAGGCACGAGGAAAGATCACTCACACAGTTCACCAGGAACTCGGGCAGCTCTGGTCGCATCATACTCGTCGACCTTTGCCGCTTGGCTGACAGAAAGGTCTGCGCTCAAGATGGTGGACTCTGACTCCAAACGCCGCTCAACGAGGGAGCGCGCCACGGTAACAACCCGTAACGCTTTCGGCTTGCGGCACTCGCTGTGCATGGCGTAGCTCCACTGCATCTCGATCCTCCAGTGCAGGTCAGCTATGCCGTGGACTTCTACGACGACGAGGACGGCGAGGACCTTGACAGGTTGCTTGGCTGCCCGGGACGGCGAGGACAAGGGCAAAGGCAAGGGCAGCAAGCGCGCTAGGAAGGACGACAATGACGGGCTCGACGAGGACGATGGAGAGCCTGGCGCCGCAAAGCCCAAAAAACGCGTCACGGTCAACACTGGCAAGGGTGTGCGCATCCAGGTGCGGAAGGGGGGGAGGGGGGGGGCGGGGCGGGGGGCCAGGGCAGGAGTGCGGTGCGAGAGGGGGGGCCAGGAGTGCGGTGCGAGGGGGGGGGGCAGGAGTGCGGAGCGAGAGGCGTTGGCTGGCCAAATCCCGATACATTGTGGAGGTTACGGCATGCCGCCTGTGTGCTGTGACTACGCTCATCGCAGCTCTGCGTCTCATGCCGGCTTCTCTATGCTTACTGAATTCAGCCTGTGTGCCTGCCTATGCGGCAAAAACGAAAAAAAACGCGTGGAGGAGGAGGTGTGGATCATCGTACACACAGCGCCGTACCCAACCGGCACATGGATTGTTCGATGCATGCGGCCGCGTCCCCATGCAACGCCGCGCACATGCGCATGGCATGCCGCGGAGGACGCAGCGCTAGATGTACTCGATGCCGGGCGAGCCGTCATGGCGGCACCTGCCTGCGAGGCCGAGGACCATGCCGCACAGCGCGTTACACTCCGTACAATCGGATGTGTACGCCTCCTCACATCGAGCATCAATGCTTCCAGCCACCAAGCCTTGATTGATTTGCTCGTTATTCCCTCCCTGATTAGTGTTTTCTGATACATCAGACCGCATGTATCGTTAAAAGCTGGTGGAATCCTCTGCGGAGTCTGTGTCCCAAACGCCCGTCGTGCAACAAGCTGCTTGGTACCCGCGGGTCGGCACTTTAAGGATTCCCCCGCCGGACACCTGCCGGTGGACACCAGCGTGTCCGAGTGCGCCTTCGTCGTACGCCTATCGTACGGGCAGCTACGGCGTTCCGCAGTCACATCTTACTCTACAAGACCACTGCGCCCCTTGCGCCACTTCTTGCGTCGACGGCTGCATCCTTCGTCCCGACAACGGCCTGAACACTGTACGGCATCGTCTCGACGGTTATGCGCCGTGCCACGCTGTGCCCGCACGCAGGGCGGCCGCGTGTACGACTCGGAGAACGGGACCTCCTGCCACTGGTGCGTTGCCTAGTGCAGCGACAAAGAGACACCAGCAGGGCAGGTGGACGCCGGGCCGGGCAGCGGGAGGGCGCATGCTGTAAGCTGCACAGGGTTGGCCTGGATTGTTTGCGGAATGCCGTTCTTGTCCGTACGACAAGAGCGCACTCGGCGGCGTTCTTGGCGCCGGTGTGCGGCGCTATGTGCCTGCCGGCCCCGGCCAGCGGGTGCGAAAGACTCCAGCCGTGCCAACTCTATTGCCTTACCTGCCGTGAAGTGTTCTTGCATACAAACCGAAGGGAGAGTCAGCACCCGCTGCACAGCAGGCAGGTGGCCATCATTCATCAGCATCCGCGCACACGTCTGCCGGCCCAGCCCCCTGGCGTGGACCAATGGTTGATTTGATGATTACGCTCACAAGGATGATGCATTACAACTGGGATGGATGTCATTATTGCTGGGGCCGACTGAGCTGTGAGACCTCCAACAGCGCGGGCGACGCCTTTGAACACCTGAACCTGACCTGCTACACGTGCAAGGACCTGACGCACGAGTGCCTCAACGAGTGCCTCTGCCGTGTCGGTTGGTAGGTGCCGCCAGAAGACGATGGCCGACCACGTGACCTGCACGCAGCCGCGGTGCACCAAGGCATTCTGGTGGGTTGGGGCTCGTCGGCGAGCTGCTTGCAGCCCTACCGGACTGGGCCATTTCACTTTTTGTGCGATCGCCGAGCCCATTTCTATGGTGTTGTTGAGCAACGATACAAGCTCTCGTTGTGTCGCAGAAGCTGGAGCTACGTAGCGCGTCGGTCTCTGCGCCGCCGCTCTCGCAGCTGCTCCTGCTGCTGCTGCTGCTCCTGCTGCTGCGCACCCTAAATGCTGCTGCTGGCGCCGCCGCCGCACCACTGGCTGCTGCTGCTGCTGCGTCGCTGCGTGTGCACTGTGTGGCCGCATGCAGCGCCAAGTGCCTGATCAATCGCCACGGCGAGGACTGGCGCCAGGCGTCGCTCAGCGGCGCTTGGGTGTGCCCGCCCTGCAGGTGCGCGCCCGGCGGCAGGCAGGAAGGGTGTGTGCGGACACAGCCTGATGCGCTACCCGCAGCCCGATGAACCCATTTCTCGGCGACCAGTCATAGCTACCGGGTGTGTTCATTCATGCGGGGTGGGAACCAGCCGACCCTCGCCGGCACTAGAGGGTGCTAGTTGCCTTTGGCTTTGTATGGCATAAGATGAATTGCAACTAGGCTAACACATGAATAATGATGCTATGACCGGAACCACCGGCACCCTCTGCTGGCACTGCCGGAACGAACGGGGTCTGGCCGTGCCGCTTTAGAGGTGCCTAAGTGGCAGGCGGGGCAGGAGGGTCTGGGGCGTCGGCATACGCACGCGGCGAAGCAAGGGGAAGTCTCGCCCAGCCCTACATGGCTACAGGCGTCTGGGGCCATGGGCAAAAGGGGCACCGCCGGGGTTCCGCCCCGCAAGCGCCTACATCTGCAGCGCTGCTTGTCTCGCATAACTGCACGCGTGGGCAGGAGAGCACAGCCAAGATCTGTCGTTAAGCGTCCGGAGGGGGGGGGAGAGTGCGCGAAAAGCGGTCGACCACTTCACGCTTACCGCATCAATGGTGCTAGGCGATCAGCAGCGCTACGCTGAGCTCAAGCCAGTTCCTGCAGGTGGCAGACGGTGCCAGCCATCAGTGGCTTTTACATCAAGCATGCTGCATGTATCGTCATAGCCCAATCCATCAGTTGTGATGTACTGGCTGAAACCATTGACAACCCCTGGCAAAACAAACATCAAGCGCCTGGGTTGGCGCCAAATAGCGCAGCGCAGCGCGCAGCCTGCCCATCGCTGAACGCCACCTGTTCGACCGGGCTCCCCTCCCAGAGCATGGTAGAGCTTTTGTTACACACACATACACGCACGCACACACACACGCACGCCTTTCGGTACAGTCGGATTCGTTTGTTCTTCCCACGGTCTCTTTTCTTTTAAACACACGCACACATACACATACACACACACGCACGCGGCCCTGCTCTGTTGTCGCACGCCCCGAGTGCCGTACCGGCACGCCCCGACGCAGCGCTCTGCCGTTGCTGCGCCGCGCAGAGGGTCCTGCGGCGCCGGCTGCAAGTCCTGCTGCAACTGCAGCCTGTGCAGGAAGAAGGCAAGTTAGGCCGGCGAAAGAGGGGGGGGGGGAGGATTCCGCGGAGCAGCCACTTCAGAGGTAGCGTCCGTTGTATGGGCCATGTGGTGGCGAACAGCACATGCCGGCCGGCGGTGCACCGCGTCTGCTGCTGTAACGGCGGCCTCTTCAGGATCGAGCAGGCTAGGAGGAACACCGCATGGATGACGGCTTGAGAGGCGAGTACTGCTTTGGGCTTTGCTTGCCTTTAGAACCCCTGGTGTTCCCTGGTGGCATTTGCAAACGGACAGGCTCGTCCTGGAGTGGGGGGTGGAAGGCGGGGGGTGGAAGGCAGGGATCAGCGCGTGCACGGATGTACGGACGTGGGCCACTGGGGCCGGGGCGCGACGTAATGCGTGCCGTACGATGCAGGGCCCCCAGTTTCCCATATCCTGTTTAGTTCCGGGACAGGGCCCTGCACCGCTCTGCCCTGCTGCCGCTGTGCGTGCGCCAAAGGCCGTTCCGCCAGTTGGCCGCGCGCGGGGGTTGTGCATGCAGTGAGTGTGTGTGTGTGCGTGCGAGTGTGTGTGTGCGACGCACTGGCACAGGTATGCGCGGTCCACGGCATGCATTCCAGTATTCAGCTCAGCGTATCTTCTTCTTGTTAAGTGTGTGTGTGTGTGTGTGTGTGTGTGTGTGTGTGTGTGTACGCGGGCGCAAAGACCATGTGCCAATCGGGGGCACATGTGCCCGCAAACAGTTGCAGTACTGTCTGTTGTCTGTGCACCCTGGCTGCCGGGCCCTAGCTTCGGGCGCGCTATGTTGTCCTATAGCGCCTGAGGATACATCTCCATCTTTCCACTGCCTGTACCTGGCGCGCGTGGCGCCGACCTGGCGCCGTAGCCATAGCCGCACCGCCGAGCCCAGCCTGCCCGCGCCCACCTCAGCCACCCTGCCCGCCTACCCTTGAGTGCACTCGCAACCCCGCCCTCCCCCCCCCCCCTCACCCGTGCCTGCCTCGCCCCGCGCGCTTGACCCGTCGACCCTCCCCCGCCCCCGCCCCCGGGCCCCCGGCGGTGCTCGTCCCCATGCTTGTGTTGCTGACGTACGCCCCCTCTGCTCGCAGCACAACATGCCGCCCACCAACCAGATTGTCAGGGAAGGGCAGCGAGCGGGCTTTGGCAACGCGCACGACTACTTGGTGCACCTCGAGACAGGTGCGGCCTGTTCTGTTCTGGCGCCAACCACCTTTGGCATTGCACGCAGTGTACAAGGTAGTGTGTATGCCTCACTACCTCAGCGCGTGTGGACGCGCATTGCAGTCGCGTTCAGGGTGTTAACACTCGCTTTTCGATGCTTTGGGGCTGGCTCGGTTGTCTGTCCGTCCGAAGAAGGCGCGATTTGAAGGCGCGATTTGGGGCGCCGGAATCCTCGGCGCGGCGCTGGGGCAGCCCGGGCTGCGGCAGATGCACCTGCCCGCCTGCGGCTGTCGCTCCAAGGAACGCACGTGCACACTACTGTAGTGCATGGCATTATGCCATGAGGGCTGCAGAGGGTGCCAAACACATTTTCATGCTTCACAAAAACATCATTGTGATTTTGAGCACACCTTTGGCTTTCCAGATTGTATTTCCGTGTAGTTGGGGGACAAGCCGAGTACGTCAAAGACGATGCATTGTGATACCCATTGGCACCGGCTTTGCCGGCCGGCCATGGCAGGCACGGCCCTGCCGCCCGCCAGCGTTCCACACCACACCGCAGTCAGCTAAGTGCACTGCTGTCCGGTTGAGACTCACACCCGGCATCTGCCGTACATGTGCCGAACGGGTGCTCCGCTCCTTGCTGCCGCACACACCAGGCGAGGGCTCCGCCGCCATTGCGGCTCGCAAGCAGCAGCACGCCTGGGGCTCCTGGCTCAGCTTCAAGGTCCCCCAGGGGCAGGCGGCCGTGACGGACGGGCGTGCGGCATCCCAGGGGAGCGCCGATGCCAGTGGGCGGCACCAGGCAAGTCACAGTCACTGGCCGAGGGGGGGTTTCGGCGCTGAATGGCGCCGGCAGGCGAGTGCAGCCTAGGCGCTGGGTTACGAGGCAGTAGTTGCCAGCGACAGCGGCAGCAGCTGCGGGGGCCAACGGGCGAGTAACGCGCATGATCAGCAACCCGGCAGTGCTGAACAGTAGTAGTAGGTTCGTTACATGGGGGCGGTAGGCCGTTTGTGAGACGTCCAACCAGCCACAAAGCAGTTCCGGCGGAGGTTGCCTGTGGTCACAGCAACAGTACACCGAGCCATGATGTACCGCGAGCCACAACCAGCACATGCAGCTAGATGGAACGCCACATGCGGTTGGCGCCCTCGGGTGCAAGTCGGCGCAGCTCGGCTCGGGCGTCCAACGATGTGACTTGCCCCGGTTCGCAGCACGTTTATGTTGTGTTCCCCTTTCTGCGTGATGTAAACTACATGTGGATTTGTGATACCATTGTGTGCATGTTGTTATGTGCAACGCGCAGCTAGGCCGTGCGTCGCGTACCCACCGGTCCCGTCGATGCTCCTGCTGGCACTCGTCCCTTGCTTTCACGGCGCGCCTGGATCTGGTCTCCGGGGATCCTACCTGATAAACGCACGTGAACAAATCTCTCCCACCCAAAGCCAGCTCGTAAGCGTACGCAACAGCACCCACCAACGCGTTGGTGGAAGCAAAGCCAACAGCAGTGAAGCAAGCGATGGCGCACCACACAGCAAGCCGCCTTGACGTGGCCACTGCCAAGAGCAGGCCGCCAAGCGCGTACCGCGGGTTAATGGCGCCACGTGCAATGCTCGCTGGCCGCGCCGGCTTCGCCCCAGCCAACACTGAGCGCCCATGCGCTTCGCGTATGCTCTCTGCGCTGTTAGAGGGCGTGACCATTTTTTGGTCTTGAATGCTGAGACGTGTGTACTGCTGTATAGAAATGCAGCCAATCAATTGTCACAGCGCAGATCAATGACGCTCTCTGTCGCCCGCTAGGGGCTGTCGATGGGCCAGGCCATTACACCAGTTTAATCTATTGGGCCATTCTCAACGCACGCATTTGCATGTAAAGCCAAAAGTGCCTGGCACCCTCTGCCGCCTGCAGGCGGCCGCGGGTGGCACGCCGTTCGCGCTCGACTGCCACTGGCAGCAGGAAGCGGAGGACGGCGGCGGCGATGACGCCTGCTGGGCGATGGACGAGGAGCTCATGGTGCGCCTCCTGCCGGACGACGACAGCTGCAACGCACAGCAGGAGGAGGAGCACGAGACGGCGGGGCAGCGGCGGCAGCAGCAGCTGCTGTCGAGGTAGGGCATTCAGGGGCGCGACGTTGCCGGGAGCCGAGGGCGGGCGGAGGACTGGAGGGTGCCACTCACCCTTGGCTTTACGTCCAATTGCGTGCATTGATAACAGCCCAATAGATCAAATACAGTGAGGTGATGGAGGCTATCGGTACTCTCTGGGTGGACTGGAGGTCGCGCGGCTCCACCGGACACGAACACACACAATCAACCGAGAAAGGGGCGAAGGCGGCACGGCAGCACGGTCAACGGGCTGCGACCAAGGGGGTTGGGGGTGGATGGTTTCTTGGTTGGAAGGGTGTTCAGGGGGTCACATGAAAAGCTGACGGTCCTGTGTGGCCGCAACTACAGCTCGTTGAAGTCATGCGCTGCTTTGTTGGACAGACACCGATGCGAGCCATGTGCGCTTACTCGCCCGCCATTGGCGCGATGTACGCACGGTATGCCGTACCGGTACGTGTCCCTTCGTCCTCAACTCCGTACGGAGCTGCAACGACGGAACTTGGACAATCCGCCCTTGCGCCGCGGCCCCGGGCCCCAAACCCGTCCTGCACGCGCTGCGCGTGCCTGTTCCTGCAGGAAGCAGCGCATCCTCCTGCGAATGGGCCTGGCGGCCGTCGCTGCCGCCGGTTTTCAGCCATCATCACCACCAACATGATTGATCAGGGCTAGCGTTGTGCGTCACAGCGCTGTTGGCCGTGTGTGTATGTATGTGTGTATGAATGTTGTCACTTGTACATGTCTCTCGGGGCCGGTCGGGAGCTGGCGCAAGCAGTCCGCGAGGCCGGACGCCACTCCCGTCCAGCCTGCTGGTTGGCTGGCTGGGCTCCGATTTGTGGTCTCCATATTGGCAACCAAGCCAACGCAGCGCCAGTAATGAGACGTGACGACGAAGAGTACCTGGTCAGTGTGAGCACTTGTTCGTATTGTAGTAGGTTTGTTGCAAGGGGGGCCGCAGGCAGGGTGACAACCAGGGCCTATTGTATAGTAGTACATCGTGATAGTTGTGTGTGTGGCCCATGGCCCTTAACCAAGGAAGGTCCTTGCTTCCGCCGCCCAAAACGGCCTCCACCTCTGATTGGCTCTTGTGATTTGCCTTTTTCTCCTGCTGATGTTTCTGATGTTCACGAGCCATACATGGCCGCATGACGCTCGGCGGTCTGGCGAACGATGCACAGCCAGCTCAACCGCCGTACCACTAAGCACTAGTCTACGTGGGAGCCTGTGTAGCCTGTGAGGATAAGAGAGCGCCGCTACCCTGACTTCATACAGAAACGCACCACTTTATGCGATCATCATCGGATGCGGAGCTGAGAGCCACTGCGACCTTCCGAGTATAATCATAATGGGCCTTTCACGAGGGACACGGTCCATGCATAGCGCATAGTGCGGGAGCGTGTGGGGGGCAAGTCAAAGTCGTCAGGCAGGCCGCGTGGGAGGATGTACCCTATCTGCCGAGATGCTTAGCGCAGGGCAGAGGGAGAGCATCAGTTAGCGCCTCGTTTCTCTGGAATGTCCTCAACATGATTTGTTGCATGCACGATGCGTATCAGTCACGTCCATCTTCGGCACAGGACACGGCGACATTCATCTGATTCACGTGCACTACTTGCGAAGTTTGTGCACCGGTTGATGGACTTGCCGCGTCAGCTGTGTGGCCAGCGGCCAGCAGGCTGCTCGCTCCAACGCGATGCGCGGAGGGCTCAAGGTGGGATGGTACCACTATGAGAACACCGAGGATTCCTTCGGCGTTCCTTGCCCCTCTGCTTAGGAAGGGGCTAAGGAAGGCTTAAGCGATTTCCTCAGGCGCAGGAAGGAAAGGGACGTAGGGAATTCCTTACATTGACAAGGAAAGCCAAGGAATCCCGCTAAACCTGAGACCTCTCGCATGCCAGCCACGCAGCTCCACGATCTTATGTCGTGGCAAGACCTCGTCCAGTTTTTCCTTCCACTGGCGGGAGATGCTATATTGTCATTACAATGCCTATGATCATCATTATCATTGATATCACTGTTGTTGTTATCATTGTTACTATCGTTTGTTATTGTTGTGGTGATCCGTGGCCCGTCGGATGTGACGGATCACCGGCCGATCAAACGCAACGAAAGCAAAACGGCACGGATCGAGGGCCTTAGAATCAATTCCGTGGATCAGTTCCCACTCGACACGGTTTCTTGCATTTGTAGTTGCTGCGGCCACCCCATCTGTTTCACCCCCGTTCGCACATGTTAGTACCAGCAACCAACGTGAATCGCGTAGATAGCCTAGCAGAGCTGCCGCGCGCACAGCTCCTGAAGCTCTTTTCCAGCCACATCTCTTCCTTTCGACGTGCTCATTGTGTGATCGTGGCGTGAATAGCTAGATTCGGATCAAAGGCCCCGGATCACAGTCATTTCTACGACAACAATGTGATCTATCTAACGAACGTAAACGCCCTCTAAGGGTGAACAGCCCACAAAGCGGGGCGGCATATGCCGTGCAACACCAATGTCAGGCAAGTCCAGATTAGTCGTGCAAGTCCTTGCGTGCAGCCGCCGTGCGGAACCGGAAGATCAGGAATAGGCACGCCCGCAGGCCTCAAACACCGACGCCAGTTTTACGACTTCACTGCATACACTGCTCCCTACCAACTAACGGCTACACAGGGCTTATCTCCCGCTAATCTCCCTGTGCGAGCTGCCTAATTGCCGGTCGCTTAGGAGGTCGCTTAAGAGTCGCTTAAGAGTCACTTACTAGATCAAAGTTGCCAAGACTAGTTCATGGCTCGCTTAGCGCTCGATCATAATCCGGGGGCAGCTAATCCACCCTCGTTTTAGGGGCCTCGTTTAAGCACTAAACGAGTGCTTAAATGAGGCCGAGCCCACTTGCTGTAAACGAGGCTCGATCAGGGAGGTTGGTAGTTGGTGAAGTGGTTGGTAGGTGAGGTGGCTGGCTGTTGGGGTGGTTGCTCGCTTAGCGGTGGCTCGCTTAGCGGCTCGCTTAGCGCTCGATTGGGCTAATCTGTACGGCACCCGGGCTGGCGGGTGCGCGCTCGCTTAGCGGCTCGCTTAGCGCTCGATTAGGCTGATCCGTATGGCACCGGGGCTGGCGGGTGCGCGCTCGCTTAGCGGCTCGCTTAGCCGGCGCTCGATTAGGCTGATCCGTATGTATGGCACCCGGCCTGGCGGGTGCGCGCTCGCTTAGCGGCTCGCTTAGCGCTCGACTACGCCATCACGTGGAGATCAGGGAGGCGCTTAGGACGCGTTTGGCACACTAACGGGGCCTAATTGGCATGACCCCGAGGTGAAGCAGGCGCTTGGCCTGCCGCACGTCGCCGCTGAATGCATCGCTGCATTGCCACGTACTATTGACTAGAGCTTCACCTTCAGTTTGTCCGCGCACCGCTTCGCCCGCCGTGCATGCACGGCGGGCACGCAGGCGCCATTAGCTCAAACTAGCGCTATAGGGCCAGTTACCCTGGGGGGCAGTTGGTAGGGGCTACCCGATACCCTTTACTCGGCAGTAGGTTCGTTACCTGGGGACAGGCGGCCGCTTGTGAGACGGCCAGCCAGCCACGAAAGCCGAAAAGGAGGCAAAAGCCACAAGGCAGGCGGCCCCCTGCCCCCATACGTCAAGTTATGGCGGGTCGGAAATCGGCCATTTTGGGTTGGGCCCGATTCGGGTTTGCCGGCCCGAATCGGGCCGGGGCGGCCCGAAACGGGCCGAATCCGGCCCGAAACGGGCCCGAATTCGGCCCGCACAGGCGAAACAGAGTTAGTTTTCGCCTGGAACCGCGGCAGCGCGAACGCACAATGTAAAGCGGTGGGTGTGCCCTTTGTATTGTTTGCAAGGTAGCCTCAATTCAGTTTTGGCCGCGCTTGTCGTAAGGTCGAGTTCGACCTACGTAGGCGTATACGCGTCGGTTCACGCACGCTTGCACGGCACAGGAGGCAGCACGACCCGAATACGTGAATGCCAACACCCAGAGAGGCCAATCAAGAAACTGAATTGAGGTTACCTTTGTTATACTACAAGGTGCCAGCCTGCCATCTTACTCCGCTACCGGCTCTCCGCGAAAACTAGATTCATTGTGTGACCTAAGGCATGTCGCTGAGGGGGGGAACCTCCTGCAATGGTGGCCATTCAGACAGTAGCTACGAGTCACGCAGCGGTCGGCGTGTCACGGCCACATCCAAGCAGGGGTCTTTTGCGGCAGGGAGTGAAGGCAGCCGGCGTCTCAGCAGCGCTCGTACAGGTGGACGCGTTGCCTCCTGCAGTGCTATCTAGCCAGGAAAAAGAGTCAGCCAACGCGTCTAGTTCGATGTCCGTAGGAGACAAGGGCGGCGCACCTGCCCCGAAGGGAGCACGGGCCGTGAACGCGTTCATATGGAAACAAACTCAGGGCAGACGCATGGTAAGACGGGGGCGTGGCAGGAAGCAGCAGGAAGGCGCTAAGACCCTGCGCCAAGGCGTTTCCTATGTACGCACCAAAACACTTCAACAGCGGTCTTTTACAAGGCAGAGCAGTTGTTGCTGCTTGCACGGTCTGCCAACTTGCCGGCCCGAATTCGGGTCCTGGCCGACCCGATTCGGGCCAGGCCCCGGCCCGAATCGGGTCCCGCCGACCCGAAATGGGCCATTTCGGGTTTCATAAAAATGGCCGATTTTCGACCCGCCATAACTTGACGTACCCCATGTAACGAACCTACCAAAGCCACAAGGCCAACAGGTGACGGACCAAAGCCGAAAAGATGGTGCAGGTTCCCGAGGCAGAAGGAGAAATGCCCGTGAGGCGCAAAATGAAAAGCACAGAAAAGGCGCAGTGCAGCGCCGCACGCGGCGCCCCGAGGAAGAGGCCGCGCGAAACGGCCGGGCCCGAGATGTTGCCCCCAGCCGTGACAATGTCTCTCCGAGGCCCGCCGATACGGAAACCACGGCACCAAAGCCAAATAATAGATGGTGCAGGTTCCCGAAGGACATCCCTCTGAAGCCGCTGCCGCGAAGAGCGCGCGGCCGAGGTCTCCACGGCGCAAAGCAAAGAGAAGAAAGAAAAGAGCTAATACGGCAAAAGATTATTGCGAGGACCCTAAGTGCCGCGGGCTCACTCAGTGGTATGCACGCTCGTGGCAGAGGGTCCCCAGCTCAAAGATCAACCCGGAGAACCCCTCAGATCAGACCTTGCAGATCAAGGATCAGACCCAAAGATCAGCGGGTCAGACCCAGGTCAGACCTGGGTCAGATTTGGATCAGACCTAGGTCAGAACAAGGTCAGACCTAGGTCAGACCAAGGTCAGACCTAGGTCAGAACCAAGTCAGCGCCCTGCTTGACCTAGGTCAGACCCAAAGATCAGCCAAGATCGGCAAGATCTGACTTGAGGAGTTTTTTCAAGATCAAGTCAAGATCAAGCGAGCTGGGGACCCTCTGCTCGTGGTTCTGATGCCCCGGATGTTCGGTCGGTTGCATGGGTGTGGATGCCGATGTTGCACTGCCCGCGCTGCTTATGGCTGGGTGCATGTGTGCGTTCGGCTGCCAGCATGCAGGCGTCGTTGATGAGTTTTGGGCGCATGCTACGTGACAGTGGACAGGCTGCATGTGCGTCTGGGCTGCATGCATGAGAGGCAAGACGGCGGGCGAGACTGGGGAGGCGGGGAGGGATTGGCGGGCCGAGGCGTACAGGTGGCCCGGCTGGGGGGCAGCGGGCGCGGCCGTTTTCGTGACTTGGAGGAGCAGCCCGCCTGCGACGAATCATTTTAGAGTGCGATTGTGAGACCGCACTCTGCGTCCTCAGAGTGTCACTAAGACTATGTAGCGATCATTTCCGCGCCCTGCCTGTTCGGAACGACGGCTCCCCGCTGCCTGTCACGACGGTTGCCATCCTGTTGGCGTGTTGCGCTAACTTCGGCTTGTCAACTGCTGCGCAGCGGCTGTCTAAACTGGATGCGGCTTTGATGGAGCGATAGATGCCGCGTTCTGCCTACTACTCTGAACGACGGCTTGCGTGTTACGACGGTCGCCAACACTGCCTGGCGTGACGGCTGCAGTGCAAGGCGCAGCCCCGTGTTGCGGTGCTAACTCTCCGTTCGACCGCGCCCTGCCTGTTCTGAACGACGGCTCCCCACTGCCTGTCACGACGGTCGCAATCCTGCTTGGCGTGCTGCGCAGCCCGTGTTGCGCTAACTTCGGTTTGTCAACTGCTGCACAGCGGCTTTTTAAACTGGATGCGGCTTTGATGGAGCGATATCTAGATGCCGCTTCCTGCTTACTACTCTGAATAACGACGGCTTGCGTGTCACGTCACGACGGTCGCAAACACTGCCTGGCGTGACGGCTGCGGTGCAGGGCGCAGCCCGTGTTGCGCTGCTAACATTCCGTTCGACCACAGCATCGTTCTAGGCTCCAGCGTCCTGTCTTCGGCGCGGCGGTGCTGCGGTGCGGGCCTTCTGGCAGCCAAGGCCTGTACGACCGTACGGCGTGGCCGTTGAAGGATTTAAGACAGGCCGAATGGCTCACTTTGATGCCCTACTGGGGGTCCTAAAGACTTTGTGGCGCGTGTGGTTGGCTTTGTTGCTCTAGGTACGCCCGCCAAGGGTGGTTGGTCTGATAGATGTGCCTGTTGTACATCCGTTCATCTCGCGATCTGTTGATGGGCGCCTACACGTTCATTGTGTTCAGCCTGTTGATGCTGCAGCATGACGGCCCTGGTGGTCGTAATGCTTCATTCCTGTTGTCTTCCGTTCGTGCACGCCCTGACATTGGCCGCGTGTACGACATGCCGAAAACAGTATCGAGAACAGTACACTCACATATAGGTCCTTTTGGGCCTTGCGCTCGCGCCTGAGTGGCGCGGGCACCTGATTGATTGTCCTGTGCTTCGGCACGGGAGTGTCCGTGTTAATCCGGGCACCAAATGTAAAGATCTTTCACTAAAGACGCGCCTCTTTTCGCGACGGCCGCACAGTAGTAGGATCGTTACAAGGGGGGCCGCAGGCCGGGTGACAACCAGGGCAGCCCAAGAACGCCAGAACGAGGGACAGAGCCAAACGGGGCCATAAAGAGACAGTGAAAGAACGCCGAACCAGCGAGGTGAAAGCAAGAAACAGGCAGCCATTGTCAGCGCGGGCAATACACAGGCCACATCAGCGCGTCAAAAGGAGGAACCACCTGCATGCATGCGCACTCGAACAAGCAAACGTTCAGCCCGCATTGAAAGCGGTGGGAAACCAAAGCAGGACCAAGGACCGCAAGCACGCACACCAAGAGGGGTGCACACAACAGATGAACACGCACAGCAACGACCAGCAGCAAACAGCGGGTGCATCACAGAAAGCACGAACCAGCAGCACAGGTCCCCATGCACGCGGCGGCCCCAACGGCTGGCCCCCCGGAACAGCGCTGGGTGGCGCTCCTGGCGGATGGTGGCGGATGCTTGGCGCCCGGCCAGGGCTGTGTAAGCCACCATGGCACGCAACAAGTACAACGCAGCATCGTATACAGCGCCCTGAAAAGAAGGCCGCGCACGGAACGCCCGAAGGTGGCGTGCTGCACCCCACCATCGCGACGCTTACGACGCTACCCCTGTGCCTCCGATGCCTCACTCCCTTCCTCTCCGACCTCACGCTGTCTTAGTCCGTCACTTGTTGGCCTTTTTTGCACATAAAAGATTTATTCGAAGTTGACTCCTTTTCGGCGTTCGTGGTTGGCTGGA